>OMKY01252422.1:5920-16814 GCA_900302395.1 Bregmaceros cantori | reverse complement strand
GTACCGAGACATTAAAAAATAAATCCTTGCCTATCGTTGGGGATCAGATCGGTGCTCCCCTATTGGACTTCAACACCTCCTACCGGAGACTTACTGCCAAATACTTGAAAAGACCATTTTTTAGATTGTAGAAATCAGGGCTTTGAACCGGCTCAAGGAACGAAAACGAAAACCGGGAACTTTTAGTATTTTTCAGGGAACAGAAACGAAACCGGAAACGTTATTATTTTTTATGTTCCGGAACAGGAAAACCTATTTAAAAATAATGGTAACCGGTTAATACCGGGTTTATTTCGTTCCTCAAAGGAGTGAACTTTGGGATAACTTCAGAAATAAAACAAGAGTATTTATAAAATCTACGATGCAGCAGTGAAGTAGGAATCGTTGCAGGACTCTCTGCAGCGTGTTGTTGTGGGTTCGCACCGACACGCAATGAGACCTCGGCTCTAGAGCGCTACCAGTGGTCCTCTGTAGCGAGTCGCTTTGGGTTCGCCGCAACAAATATTACATAGCATTAAACAGCTGACAGGAACAAAATTAACCGTTCTGGGAACAATATTTGTTTGTTCTAACCGGTTCAGGAACGTCAATTTATTGGTGGAACACATAACCGGAAACGTTATAATTCTGTTTCTGTTCAGAACCCTGGTAGAAACACCCAAACGGGGCTGAAGATTGAAGCAAGCAAATAATTGCTTTGGTCATGAAACAACTCAGGCACCAGATTGAAATCGGAGAAATGTGCGAGGGGTTACTTGTGTCAATTCTCTCCTGCATTTGGGTCTATAGGGCGTTCTATGGTAACAAAGTACTGCTGTACGCAGAGTGAGTGCAAGGGCGCAGGCAAGATAGGTATGTAGCCAAGATCAGGGGACAACATATTTCAGCAGGAATTTACGGTGGTAATTACTAACAACTATATAATAAATAATGTCTGAGTTATACTTTTGGACTTGACTTCATTCAATTAGACAGAACTTTGTTTAGCTCAAAGCTTTGTTTGGTTGTTTTGCTTTATGTTGCTTTGCTTTTTTGTACTGCTTCCTTTTTATTTCGACATGTTCAAATAAAGATTCATATTGTCAATATCCCTAATAACATGTTTATCTTGCAGTGTTAAATATAAAAGTGATTAAAAATAATATAGATTGACAGATAACATAGCGTGGTCATGAATGTAAATTGGAGTTATGCTCTCATATCCTCATCTAGATGTTACAGCCACACCCTTGTTTACAAGCATGAGTAAACCTGTCCTCCATACAGATCATTCTGGCCTGTGGTGTGAACTTTGTCAGAGCCAACTGGGTCAGAGTTCATGTTATTTAGTTCACAAATAGCCGCAGATAGCTGGAGATGGAGCAGATAGCTGGAGAAGACTTTGAATGAGCGTGTGTCTCAGAAAATAGCGGGAAATTAAGTGAAATGTGAGGAAGATCAGTGAAGTTCTCACCCTGCACCGTTGAATGACTACATTATTTATAAAAATGATTGAGTCTTTAACTCATTCAGCCCTTTACGAATTTGGCACGTCCCAACTGCTAGGGTTTTTTCAACATGTGAGTGTTTTTTCAAGACCCATAGAAAGTTACATTTTACTGCTTTTAATCTGTCGCACTATTGGTACGTGTTCTGTTGTTATAGTATTGGAACGTTGTTGTATTGGATTGACAATTAAAATTCTTGAATCTTTGAACAATACAAATAGCAATACGAATAACTTCAGACTGTCCTTTATCATCGGACAACAATGCGCTTCTACCCGTTACGATTCTAGTTGTAGTCTTCAGACATGTATCATGTGTAAAAGGAAAATTGCTGATTTTTGACAAAATCCTGAATAAATGCAGGTGCAGTGCCAACGGTGGCCGCTAGGGCGCACACCGCCAGTATACGCCCTGTTCATAAGAGGCAGCATGCAGCACCCTATGGCGGACAGAAGCAGTACAGCACCCATCCAAGGTGGAGAACTTTGATGCCCCAAACAAACGGCCTGATGTTGGGAGCAACATGAATTCAATGTATGCACAATGTACTTGTTTTGAGTGGACATTACAGATGACGAAATCACTGAGGGCAAGACCCATAGAGGCACCAAACTGCACGGGATGAATGGTTCATCCCAGAAATTAGACCCAGTTGTTAGAACACGCAAGGACTTTGAGGTCCAGATCCCAACGTCAACCTACCAATGACACTTTTGGCGAAGGAGGCTCGTTTGAGCGTGGCCAGCCCCAGGTCTCCGATCTTGACGGACCCGGTGGGTCCCGTGATGAAGATGTTGTCACACTTGAGGTCTCGGTGGATGATGGGCGGGGTGCGTGTGTGCAGGAAGTGAAGGCCTTTGAGGATCTGACGACACCAGGAGCGCAACACCTTGATCTTCATCACCTTGAAGCGTTTCAGGTACCTGGAGGAGGACAAGAAAGGTGAGATGTTACAACAACTGAGCTGGTTAGTCGATAATAATAGTGAATCTTTTTTGTCCACTGGTGCTCACCATATACATTTACAGACACAGCAGAAGACAGTAATAGCGCATTGTACTATAGAGAAAAACATTAGGACTAAAAGGATAGAATCTAGGCATCGTATTTCATCATTATCATCATCATTCACCTTGTCCTCACCGGCCGCGAGCGAGTGTCAAAATCAGAACGCATAGCCACAGACACCTTATCGCAGCGGAAAAAGTACTAAACATCCCTGGCCTGGCAAGCCAGAACCAACGCATCACACACGACTAGAGCGAACATTGGGTATGATGTAGTGAATCCACCGATTATCAACTGGTTGAGATCGAATGAAACTTGACGACATCCGAGACGGTCCGCGTTACGGGAATACAATGAAAAATGTAAGTTAGTTTTAGGCCTAAATAGTAGTTTCCATCCTTGGGACTGGATGCAAGCACAGGAGTCCAACATGTGTTAACACATACCTCCATGTTGCCTCCATTTACGACCCCTGTGGATACGATGCACACATTTTTATTACGCTACTCTCGGCTTGCAAATACATGCGGTGAATTTACATTAGACCCCTTGTCAGTCAGCACATCTGCACTGTGTTAGCGCGGCGCTGGCGTGCGCGCGAGCAGCTCGTAAAGGACCTGGACAAGCTGTAAAAGGAGCTAAACACTCACGCCTCCTTTACCTCAGACAGACTCGACTTGGTTCCCTTCTGATTGAGTGCTCTGCCTTTTGACTGACTTCTGTAGGTTCGTTGTACCGTGCCGACGTTTTAATAACTGAACGCATTCAGTGCATGGACCCCAACGGCAAAACTAGAGAGAAGAATTCAGAGAGATGAGATGTTTCCTCAGGCTCCTCGGCATCTCGGATAAAGAACACATCACCAAGGAAGAAGTGAAAGCCAGAATAAAACAAGCCATTGGACCACATGAAGATCTACTAACAGTCAAAAAACTAAAATGGCACAGACAAGATCTGAAGGACTCTCAAAAACAATCCTTCAAGGCACAATGGCAGGTGGAAGGAGGAGAGGAAGACGGAGAAAGCGATGGGAAGATAACATCCAAGAGTGGACAAGTTGCAGGCAATAACTGATTAATAATTAAAATTTTAAAAATCACATTAAAATCATGTTATGTTCATTCTGTAAATAACATAACTTGAGGACATTTAAAGATTTTAAAAACTTTCGCAGGCTCTGTGATTTTCCTCAGGAGTGCCGCGCTGTGAGAAACCTACAAAAGGACATCTAACGCACCTTCAAAGACTTCAAGTTCAACGATGAAAATCCTTACCAAATCCCAAGAATGGAGAGAACAAAATATTTGGAAACCACAAATTTGTTGCCTTGATTGTAATTCCAGTGAGGTCCACCAAATAGTCTCCACAAGTAACAGCTGAACACAACAACGTATAATGAAAAAAAAAAGAGGATCTCCCCTTTCTAGGTCGGAATTATGACATTTTTCCACATCCTTTATGTGCTATGAGTACTTGCAAAATGATCTACACAACGTGGGGAAGCTTAAAAAACATCTGTCATATCAAAATTCAGTGAAATACGCATCCATCCATGAGCATAATCACAACCAAACTGAAATGGAAAAACGCACACAGACCCAATGAGTCCTCGGCACCTAAGACATCAAATCCACTTCAAATAATATAAGCATTGCAATAACTATGCTTTTTTTAAAAAATCAGAATCACTTTATTGCCAAATTGTGTAACCACACACATGGCAATTGACTTTGGTTATGTGTTCAACCCCCGTTACAGCAAGTAATAATACAGAACATAAAACATCAAAAGATAACAGCAGCGTAATAATAGTAATGGTAGTATTAACAACAATGTAATACTAATATAATAATAGCATAACAGTAATATACTAATAGTATAATAGCAATGGCAAAATAGTAATATTAACAAAAGAACCGTAGTACTGCTAACTGCAGTGGTAATAATAGTAGGAGTAATGATAGAACAATGTTCACACTGCACATACTCATAGAGTACTAGTAGTCTAAGCCCGGAGGCCAATGCTTAGTTCACGCCAGGCCTTGAAAACGAAATTCTTTTTAAAACGGTTCAGGCAGGCTTACGTTTTCGTTCTCGGAACCGTTCCGCCACCAAAATATCGGTCCTGAACACAAAACTTCTGTTCGTTCTTAAATATCCTTGTTTTGTGCAATGTTACATTTAGATATAGTTTATTCAGAATATATTTGGTGATATTCAGTGCATCTGTATTAACGTGAAAACCGTGTTTAAAACACCATTACATCCGCTTCCTCGTCTGTCCACAAGATGAAGCCCCAGATACATGGGGCTTGATCACTGACAGTAAAAGTGGATGGAAATGGTCTCCCACACATAGGATATGTTAAAATATAGAGAACAAAAAAAAAAGTTTTTTAACCGGTTTTGTGGATCTCATAATGTTATGTTTCTGTTCCGGAGCATTTGTAGAAATCTTTTTTCGTTTCCCTTTCCGCTCCTCGTAAAATTCAGCAAAATTGTGTTTGTTTCCGGTTTCCGTTCCTTGAACCGGTTCGGAGCCCTGGTTCACGCGACCTGAGAGTGATGGTCCTCTTGGTAGAGTTCAGAAGCACTACTGCATTAACTAAAAACAACAATCAACCCAGTCACTTGTAAAATAGACACATCCTCAATCGAACCTAGTTAGCCAGTCATCGGATGAGTTTTTACAACTAACTGTTGTATAGATGTGGGTGTTGAATGGCAGGTAGTTGGAGGGTCGGTGATGGATGGCGTGTGTTGTGACAGTGTGTTGTGGTTGCAGCCAGCAGCAGCTTGCCCTACATGTCATCTAAAGAACCACAGCTGGATTTCCTGTCTGACCGGTTTCCTGCAGCTCCCGCTGCCGCTGTGCTGCTATACGCTGCACATATGTGCTGGCGGGTGACGTGGGACGGGTGTACGGCTGCATGGACTTAATTGCAACGTTTGCAACAAACTGTGCATTAGGGTGTGGAATCGTCGAGGTGTTTTGTAAATATTTGAGTCTGCGGCAAAGGGTCGGGAAGGGGCTATGATTAATTGAATAGATTACAATAATTTCCAACATTTTTGTTGCAATAAACAACACATGGGACACATGACGTAATCTAAAGACATTCAAATAAAAATTTGCAGAAAATTGGGGGTGTCATCGGCGGAGTGGTTATGGCCGCACCTAATCCGCCCCCGTTCATTTTAATGGTGCCGTGTCGACCTCAGCGATCGCTTCAATCCAGTTTCTGATTAGTCCACTTTTAGAGTATTTTTGGATTACATCCATTTTTCAAAGGCAAAAAATTAAGAATGTTATTTTTTTTCCCAGCGTCAGCGCCGTTTTTCATCTTGATTAAATAGGATTAGTCGGGAACTGGGTTGAAGAGATCATGGGGTGGACATCGCAGACAAGCCGACAATGGGAGTAGAACTCGTGATCGAAACCACAGCGGCATTACTATGAATGGGGGCACGTTTGGGGTGCAGCGTCTTTAACCACTCCACCAAACTACGGCACTTTTTAATTTGTTTTTAATTCATTACATTCAGGGTCCTCTCAGACTGCATTATATGCTGAGCAGCTGCAGTTTATAGCAAACCACTTGTTATTATTTCTTCCGCTTCTCCAGGGTCAGGTCTGGGGGGCAGCAGCTTGAACAGGGAAGCCCAGACTTCTCCCCAGCCACCGCTTCCAGTCCGTCCGTTGAGACCCCGAGGCGTTAGTAGGCCAGCTGAGAGACTTATGGAGCAGTGCTAGTGGACGACTTAGCTATGTGGCGCTAGGGCTCCCGGGGTGAACAGTGCTGAACAGCTTTAACTAGAAGCACTCAGATTGCAAACCTGCACTTTAGTGGTACAAAAAAATAGTACTTTTAGTGCTAGCAGTATGTGTGGGAACCTATTATCAATGCAAAGTGCTCGTAGAGTAGCACTATTGCGATTGACGCTGCTGACGAACATGCTCAGCACAAGCCAACTACATTTCCAACCGGCCACTGCGACCCAGAAGTCTAGTCATGTGACCACCGTAAGCGCCCAAACTATCGGTAAGTTGGTTGTCAAGTATGACTATGTTACTTGTAGACTACAGAAATGCACCAAAATTGAATCACTCCTTCCGTTGGTCATTTCCAACAACTCTACAAAATTTTATGCAGATCCGTGCACAACATTTTCAGTTATCCTGGCGACAGACTAACACGACCAAAAACATAACCTAATAATAAAAATGCATTATTTCAGTTACATATTGGTTATTGGTATCAGGCCAAAAAACTCATATCGGTCGGTCACTACTACTGTGCCACGAGTACCCAACCATGATTTTTTGACAGTATTAGTCTGAAGTTTTTATTCAATAAGTAATCCAAAAGTAATCCCTTCCCAAAACTGTCTGGTGGTATGTTAAAGCTAAGTTGTTCATGACGGTGCCCAGACGATTCTGCCATATTGACAATTCAATCTCAATATGGCAGATATCGTTGAATATCAAAATAAGAAATTGTTCACAAAACTTTGATGAGACACCCGTTATACTTACAACACTTAGATAATTAATAATACGACTGAAACACACAGTAATTATAGTAACTATATCCTAGCTGTCAATCACCAACACATGACTAGCATGACGCCAGCGGCCGCACGTGAAAAATGATGTTTGACTTGCGGCAAAAGACAGGTGTACACTGTACAGTATGCAAAGGACTTTTTTTCTCTATGTGTAAGAGGCAATTAACATAAAGAACAAATATAATACAGTTACAGGCATAGTCTCGTATGAGGCCTTTTTCAAAACAATTTTCTACATTAAGACTAAGAATGAATATTGTTCATAATGATGAATAATCTAAATTATATAAAATTCAAAACACAATTAATATGTCGTCGGCAAGAATTATGCCTGAATAATTAAATGTAATATGAAATGAAAAATATTTTGTGGATTATATTCGGAGGAATAAAATTAATGAAAAAAAATGTGAATTGATTATCAGTTTTGTGCGCCAAGAATGAAAAAAAATATTGTATTTGTTTCTAGATAACATATGTATATAAAGAGATAGCTAATTGAAATATGAAATACCATAATAGGGAGATTATTTGTTTTGCAAAAGTTTTTTGTTATTATTATTATTATTATTACAATTTTGAAAATGTCTGACGCTTTGTATTGATGTAAGTTAGTCTGAAGGAATAAAAATCAGATGTATTTTTTAAGTCATAAAAATACACAAATGGAGAAGGAACTGTATGTGTGTCACACGCACACACCTACCGTTTCAGCTGTTGACATATATATTTAGCCTGTGAAAGGTCAAAGTGTGGAGATTGGCTGGAGTTTCCAGTTAGAAAGTTGAGAAAGCATGAAACTTGTTTTACAGCCAAAGAAATACATTACGTCTTGCATCTGGACTGTGACTTATCCACTGTTACCCTCTAGACCTACTGGACAACTGTTCCATAAAACAATTCAGATAATTTTTGTCATATATATGAAAAATATTTGTGAGTTGACTTGTTTAAATGTGTCTTGCAATCAGGGCTCCGAACCGGTTCAAGGAACGAAAACGAAAACCTGAAACGAACGGAAATGTATGGAATTTTACGAGGAGCGGAAACGGAAACGAAAAAAGATGTATTCAAATGTTCCGGAACAGAAACTGAACATTATGAAATCCATAAAACCGGTTAAAAACGTTTTTTTGTTCTGTTCCCTATATATTTGAACACATCCTATGTCTGGGAGACTATTTCCAGTTGTGCATGCATCCAACTTTCACTGTCAGTCATCAAGCCCCATGTATCTGGAGCTCCATCTTGTGGACAGACGAGGAAGCAAATGTAATGGCGTTAATAGTTACACAGAAGTTTGAAAGTCCACCAAATATATTCTGTATAAACTATATCTAAACTTAACATTGCACGATATAAGGAACTTTAAGAACGAACGAAATTCTTGTGTTCCGAACCGGTTCAGGACCGATATTTCGGTGGCAGAACGGTTCCGAGAACTTAAACTGAGACCTGCCTGAACCATTCGGAATGGAACGTTTAAAAAATTATTCCGTTTTCAAGCCCTGCTTGCAATGCATTATGGGGTATTGCTTGGTCTATGGTACATCAATGGCTATGTCCGAAATCGTTCCCTATCCCCTACTCTAGTGCACTCATAGTGCACTCAACAGCAATGGCTGAGATTTCGGATACTAGAGTCGGCACCTTAAAAATTATTATAGTATATATAATTATAAAATATTTAATTATAAAATTCTATAATCATCACAAAAAGTCAAAAGTACTTACATTTATAACTATTTGCCGTGGTCGCTCGCTATCGCCTCCCGCCGTGCCAGGTTTTTGTAATTTAGGTCATTTTTAAAATGCCTTGCAATGCATTATGGGTTATATTGCTTGGTCTAGGGTACATTGATGGTCAATACTTTTCGCTGTGCATTGTGGGACATTTTGAGTGCAGTATAGTGTACGTGGAGAATTCGGACACGCCTACAAAATTGTGTACGCCACATATGGTGCACTCCATATGGCATAGGGAGCAATGTCCGCACAACACAAGCAGCATTGGTATTTTCGTCTTATTTGAAGTTGGGTTTGCAGGTTGGCAGTGCAGACAGAAAGGAGCTTCCTGTCAACGGTGGTTATAGTTTAAATGATTAATGAGAAGGCACAGTGGCCCAATAAACTCAATAAATTAAGGATGACATGGAACACACAGAGCAGACACCAACTGCAATGTGTGGAAGCGAAGCGAGATAATCTCTGTGGAGAATTTATATATAGATATAGATATTTACAAGGAAGATTATAAAGGATGATGTTAACTCATTCAATGCCAGCCCTTTTCAAATTCAGCATTGCCAGAGTTTTTTCAACATGTGATGGTTCTTTCAAGACCCATAAAAAATTAAGTTCTGTGTCCTTGTCGACAAACGATTCGGCAAAGGAAACGTCAGACTCCCCTTTATCATCATCAAAAACTGCTTGTTTCTACCCGTTTCCATTCTTTAGTTACAGCCTCCAGAACAGGGGGTGGGTGGGGGCACAACTAAAAACTACTGATTTCTCGCAAAATCTCCAATAAAAGCGGGTGAAGTGCCTACGGTGTCCGCTGGGTGGCAGTATACGCGGCCGCTATACGGTACCTTCACAGGCCCCCTAGAGGTGTATGGCACCCTCTGGCAGTCGGATAGAGGTACTGCATCTAGTCTTTTTTTTGGCAATAACACCCAATCCTCTATTCAGAACAAGACACATTTCCACCTTTTTGTGAATAAGAGTTAACGTGTACACCACCCTATTCATTGATGATTTTTTGAGTCCAACTGAGCGTAATAGGCTTGATGCACGTGGTGTCATGGATTGGCGGCAGCAGACATTTTGGATCACATGTCGTGAAGTATACGCATACGTTCGGTCAAGTGGTATGCTGTGCCAGTTCATGTCATTATATAGGGATAAAAACAATGGGCGTTGTTAGGCTGCCATCTGCTGGCGTTTGTTAGCATATTCCCATGGATAAATCAATAATAGAAGACTTTTAAACTGACAATATTATGCAAATATCGCTCTCCTCGTGTTCCGTCTGACTGTGATGATGCCACCATAATGTCTCCCGCTGCCAAGCTGTGACATCACTGTGCAACAGCCCTATTGCCCAATCTCCACCACTGACTGTGTATAAAATACTGAAGCCCCCTGCATGCTTGTGCTCCCCACCCCACTACGGTGGGGTGGGGAGCAGACCGCCGTGGTGTAGGGGGGATGCGGGGGGACGCTCCCCACCTCTCATCCTGACCATAGCCCTTGTTTCTACTAACCGACTTCACCTCGCGGCTATGATTGGTCAAGACGGAGAGTGGGCGGTCGCCGTTTTGCAAGCAGGCCCGCGAATCTCTCTCGCTCGAGACGAGAGGACAAGGGAGGGGGGGCAGAGGGAGGCGGGGCACCGCGGTGATCTGGAACTATGACCACTCTCTACCCAAACCGTCGCGACGGCGGTCACGTGATCACCTTTACGGCGGACTGGTCCCCACCCCACCCTGAAAGTATGCAGGAGCCTTAATGCAAAAAAATACCCCCGCGTACCACCGCCAGCGTGCTCAGGTACCACTGGTGGTACTTGTACCACAGTTTGCAGACCACTGGACTAAGAGACCTCCTAGAGAATCTCTTCTTCGTGCATCCTGCCTCAATGGACAAAAAAAATCCGACTTTGAAATCCCAACTTATTTAAACATTTTATTTCCCAGGCTTTATGCAGCTGTATATATTGGTCTATGTTAATGTGCACTGCCAGATTGCGTGTATGTGTGCCACTGGATGCAGGTCCCCGGGGCATATTTAGTCGATTGAAGCCCAGGCCCCCCCATACCGAATACCCC
>OMKY01252415.1:0-14230 GCA_900302395.1 Bregmaceros cantori | reverse complement strand
AGTATTTTGCATTTACTGGAAATGACGCGACGCTTTGCCGCATTCTACAAGTCAAGTCAGAGCTGTTTGTTTACACCAACAGCATGTCTTTACCAACTCTGCATTCTGCACCTTCAGAAGATGCTGCAGGATGCTTTTACATCTGTGTGTGTGTCTGTGTGTGTGTACCACCACCCATTTGCGCTACCAACCAGGGCTTGAAAACGAAATTATTTTTTAAAAGTTCTGTTCCGAACGGTTCAGGCAGGCCTATGTTTAACGTTTTCGTTCTCGGAACCGTTCCGCCACCACAATGACATATGAATGCAACAGATTAGTCCACAAATTGTTTCCAAAGTCAGACTAATCCAACTATTGAAATAATCCTTATGATTGTCCAGAACTCCCAGATGTCTTATTAGTATTATTAGGAAGTGGTGCAGCAGCCTGCGCTGGCTATAACAAATCAAGGATTCTGCTTCGCATTAGGGCAGGGGCAGCACGGTGGCGCAGTGGTTAGCATTGCTGTCTCACAGCTAGAAGGTCCTGGGTTTGAATCCTAGCCCGGACAGGTCCTTTCTGTGTGGAGTTTACATGTTCTCCCCGTGTCTGCGTGGGTTTCCTCCGGGCACTCCGGTTTCCCCCACCACCAAAAAAAAACAAAAAAAACATGTTCTAGTTAACCTGCTCCAGTCAGTGCCCCTGGCCAAGGTGCTGGCTCAGAATCTGGAGTTGGCCCCCGGGCGCTGCGCACACGGCTGCCCACCGCATTTAACCCACCTCAGGGATGGGTTAAATGCGGAGGATGAATTTCACTGTACCTGTATGTATGTGTGACCAAATAAAGTATATTTACATTATAGCAAAACTGCCACAAACTGATTGGCCTAAAACATAGTATTTGGCACTCTCTAGAGAATGAAAGTAAAAATATTTTCTGCAGCGATAATAATTAAAAACCTTCGTTACAAGATGGCGACAGATCTTCACTCATCTTTGCACTAAGAGTCCATCAAAATACAAGCATTTGGAGAAAACAAAAACAAATATACAGATCTGCCTCAAGGGTTAGTGTTCATTTTTAACATGCGCAATAGATCAGTAATCACAGTACATGGTCCACTTCTAATTGGAAGAAAAAAAACATTCAGCACTAATCCTGCCAATACTGATGACCGTTCCATGACCTCTGACCTTGATGCCAGTGGCCCCAGAGGGCATGGGCGCCAGGTCGTAGACCAGCTGCTTCTTGGCGGCCTGGACGACGGGCTCGGCGAAGCTCCTGCCATGGAAACGCTTGAAGCCCTGCACGGTGTTCTTACAGTTGGTCACCACCTGGGGGCGTCACACAGTGCCAGGACAGGTGAAGGGAGGAACAAGTAACCAGAATAATAGACGTCCTACAGAAAACGCATGCTGACAAAGATGTCAAGAGACATATTTTTAGAACATAGAGAATTATAATAAAAAATGCCCAAGAGACCCTCTTCTTGACATCATATGTTGCTGTGTTCCGATATCAGTTTATTTTTCAGGTTGTGATTTATGTATGTACGATTGTACGTACCAACGTAGAACCTTGTATATTGTATGGTTTCATAAAATCCAATGTCAGAATAAGACTTGTATAAGTAGTGCCATGATTAATTAACGGTAATTAGATGCTGGTGAGTAAGCAGTCTCACTGCATTGTTCTCATAGACTCTATATAAAGTAGACGCAGCGTGCATGACGTCATCCCACTGCTTTCATCAAAGTCGGGTTGAAGACGCCAACCGCGCACTGCCATTGTTGAAAGTACCCGTATAGCCGGAGACAATGAGAGATAGAGAGAGCTATAGGGTATATGAGAGAGAGACACCCCACACGCGACTTCTTCCGGTGGTACTGTCCGCAATGGGGCGCCGACAACAGAGTCAGAATGAATGGGATCCCATGGGAACTGAAATAAAAAATATTAACGCCAAATCTTGACATGTTTGTGAAATTATGACCCCCCCCCCCCACACACACAATTAAAATAATTATCCCGACAATATACATTAAAAAAAAAATAATTACAAACGATCTTTAAATAGGTTAAAACAAGCTGCTAAGATCGGAATATTTGCATTGGAATTCCCATAGGATTTAGGAGAATAGGCTCCCCCCCATACCAAACCGGAAGTAGGACATCAAAACGAACGCAGTGTCCATTTTTATATACAGTCAATGATTGTTCTGCAGTGGATCTGAAACTATATTCCATGCATCAACGTAATTATAAATTTCTGATCGGATTAAGTGATCATGCGATGTGGGTGATCACTTAAACCCACTGCTACCGAAATTGTTTTTAAAATTATTTCAAAATGTATAAAACCTATGCTCCAATTGTTATTCAAGTGTGTCATTAATTGAAACTCCATTAGCCATACAGTGGCATTGGAATTAATAGTCTATTGGGCCTCTTCCGGGTACGAGGAAGAGGGAAGAAAATTGCATCAGAAGTTCAGCACAACCATACCAGCCAGGGCTGTGCAAAACAAATAGTTTTGAAATCGAAATCTGATTATTTTGTTCTGAGGATTTGTCGAATCGGATTTCCTTTTTAACATTGATAATAATGATTTTACTGGTCTGTTTTCAAGTTATATGGGTGAATAAAATGTATATAAAATTGATAACTGTATTAATCCTAAACCAAAGGGTGAGGTGTCTCTACTTAATTCCAAAAACAGACACCATTTGCAAAGTTTGAAATATGAAACTTTGAGTTTTCATATATTTTGTCCTTTTTCTTCAAGAAATCGGAAGCAAATCAAAAATCGAGATTTCAAAGACACAAATCAGGATTTTATATTTTGGCAAAATCGTACAGCCCTAATATCAGCCTAAAACAATGCGTGATTAATTGACTACCAACACTTTACTCAGCCCTAGACATTGTGACACTTGAGGCGTCATAATGTGGAACAATAAATGACAGGCTGTGTCTGCCTTGGGAAAACAAAAACATAGTGACATTAGAGCTCAAAGCATTATTTGATTTGCTGCGTTTACTCAACCAGGGTTGCAGTTATCCAATATTTTAGTAATCAAGGAATTATTTATTAAAAAGTAAAATAATTCATGTTTTTCACAAGAAACAATTATGCATACACCGGAGAAGACATTTAATATGATAATGTAACTAGAAGCACTCAGAGATTGCAAAAGTGCGCCTAACCCCTAAACCTAATGCCTAAACCTAACCTCTAAATCTAGTCTAACCTTAAATTTTAAAAAAAAGAAAAAAAAAACAATTTGCAGGTTGAAAAAAAAAACAAAACAAAAAAAACGCTAAGAAGTGCTCGCAACATGATTCGAACTCGGGGCGTTGGCATAAGAGTTGGGCACGATGCCACTGAGCTATACAAGCTGATGCATAGCTTGGGAGCAGACAACCTTAAGTTGCTGTCGGCGGCGCGTCCGCCATGTTTTAATTCCGAAACATCCCAAACGCGATCGGAAGCGTTCGGAAATGGCATCGCCGGTCAAAAATGGCATCCGCCGTTTGGAAGACTAAATGCACCTCGGGCGCAGCTGCGGGAGACATGGCCACGCTTTCACCTGTTGATATCGTATCAAACTTTATTTATATAGCACTTTTCATGCAGCACAATGTTACTTATAGGCTACAGAAATGCACCAGCATTGAATCACTTCTTTCCATTGTCATTTAAAACAATGTCATAGAAAAAAAGTTATATAAGCCGCACCGGCCTAAAAGCCACGGCCATTTACTAATATTAATATTTCTTTTAAATGTATTAGAACTCTGAAGAAAAAAAATAACTAACCGGTTAATCGACTAATCGTTTTAATAATTGGCAACTAATCGACTATTAAAAAAATGGTTTGTTGCAGCCCTACTCTAAAACCCTTTATTATTTTTTTTAAAACCATAGCCGTCGAACACTATACAATTTATGTTTTAAATTAAACAACTTAAAAGTAGGAAGTCCGAGATGCTCAAAGGGAAAGTTACAGAGTGCTGTATGCAGGGCTTGAAACCGAAATTATTTTTCAAACGTTCTGTTCGGAACGGTTCAGGCAGGCCTATGTTTAACGTTTTCGTTCTCGGAATCGTTCCGCCACCAAAATATCTGTCCTGTACCGGTTCGGAACGCAAAAATTTCGTTCGTTCTTAAAGTTCCTAATTTTTTGCAATGTTAAGTTTATACAAAATATATTTGGTGGAATTTCAAACTCCAGTGCAACTGTATTAATGAAATCTGGGTTTAAAATGCCATTACATTCGCTTCCTCGTCTGTCCACAAGATGGAACCCCAGATGCATGGGGTTTGATGACTGACAGTGAAAGTGGAAGGGAATAGTTGTTAATGTTAAAATGCATAATGAACGAGAAAAAAAACAAAAAACGTTTTTAACCGGTTTTGTGGATTTCATAATGTTCCATTTCGGTTCCAGAACAGTTGAATAAATCTTTTCCCGTTTCCGTTTCTGCTCCTCATAAAATTCTGTAAAATTCTGTTCGTTTTCGGTTTTATGACACGAGTTCTCAACAATCGACCTCTTGCTTAGTCCTTACCTGACTTTTAGCTGAGGCACCAATGGACCGGTTCTTGGGCCCAAACGTCACGAACGACCTGGGAGAGAAAAATACAGCTGGTTATTTTATTTTGGACATGTGACCTGAGCTCCAACCGATTAAAAATTGGCGATAAACCAATTAATTAGCTGCTAAATAATTTGATAACCAATTAATTGAAAGCGAGTAATCGTTTCATTGGTCATCCTTTATTCAAAATTATTTAATATTTGTTGCTCCCAATGCTAGTCGCCATTCACAGCGTGATGATCCCGCGCATTCTTTTAGATACTGAACACTATTCAGGCACACAGCAACACAAAGAATACAATAAAGACAGAGGCTGTGTCCGAAATCGCCCCCTATCCCCCGTATAGTGCACTATATGAGGCGCACACCATTTTGTAGGGGTGTCCGAATTCTCCATGTACCCTGTATATAGTGCACTGAAAGTATTCCACAATGCACCGCAAAAAGTAGTGAGCATCGGATGTACCCTATACAAAGCAATATTTAGCAATAAAAATGACCTAAACCTAAGAAAAAAAAAATTGGCACAGTGGGAGTAAATAGCGACCGACTGCGGCAAATAGTTATGAATATAAATAATTTTGACTTTTTCTGATGATTGTTGAATTTTATAATTATATTTTGTATAGTACTGATATTTCATAATAATTTTGACGGCGCCAACTCTAGCGTCAGAAATCACGGCCGTTGCTGTTGAGTGCAATGTAAGTGAGTGCACTACATGGGGGGGGTAGGGGATAGGGAGCGATTTCGGACACAGCCAATGATTAGGCTTGAAAAACCAACGTTATAAGCGAGCACAGAAGAGTAAGCTCTTCTATAAGTTTATTCAAATGAAAATCTCAGAGCGCAATCTGCAGTAAGCTCTAAGCCGAGATAGTGAGACATAAAAAAATTACAATACTGCTTTCATTCTGATTTTAAAAAAGGAGGAATGAGCATATGAATCATATGTAAAATGGCCGATCAAAATAATCCGTTAGTTGCAGCCCTAGTATTTCCATTGTGTAACGTGGACGCTCGACTACACATGCCGATTGCAAGTTTATGAAAACATTTTTTGGACATGAGTGAAAAGCATTAACGGCACTTGAACGCTTAATGGTTCTTCTCAATGACACACCCCAGGAACAACAGGACGGGCAGGGCAGTCAATGAAGCCCAAATTGCCTTCGCCTGATTATGCAACACTAAATTAAAAGACAGCTTTGTCCAGTGCAGCAACACTCAATTTCTCAGGGTGTGATTTGGACCACACAATTGTGGGGGGAAAAAACAACAACACTAAATAAGAGCCGCTAACAAGACAAGAATAGACCACGGATACCACCCCTCACTACGCCTCTCGTTTGTCAATTATTATTATTTATATTATTTTGTCTACTATTATTTATTTATATTATTGTCTACTATTATTTATTTATATTATTTTGTCTATTATTATTTATATTATTTTGTCTACTATTATTTATTTATATTATTTTGTCTATTATTATTTATTTATATTATTTTGTCTATTATTTATATTATTTTGTCTACTATTATTTATTTATATTATTTTGTCTATTATTATTTATATTATTTTGTCTACCATTATTTATTTATATTATGTTGTCTATTATTATTTGTTTATATTATTTTGTCTATTATTATTTATTTACATTAGTTGTATACATACATACATACATACATACATACATACATACAGACACACACAAAAAACCCCAGACAGTTCATGATACAATGATGGTAAAGTACTGCCAGGAAATGGAAGTTTGAAAAAAGAGCCACTGTATTTGTATGTGTGTGTGTGTGTGTGTGTGTGTGTGTGTGTGTGTGTGTGTGTGTGTGTGTGTGTGTGTGTGTGTGCGTGTGTGTGTGTATCGCGGTGTGTATGAAATTCCAACATATCCATCTTTAGTGGAAGGTGAATGTTCACGGTCGACACACCGCCTCCAACCCGTGTTGCCTGCCGCTACAACACAACCAATGCATGAACGTGTTAACAATCATACTTCTGTCGTTTTATTGGAAAAAATATTATATATCGCCGCGTATTGCATTTATTCTGCACTGCAAACGAGTTCCACGATCAACCGAGACGCGAGTTGCTAGAATATTCTCAAGTAAAGCTGTCTGACGTCATAACACGGGGAACACGCGCGATTCTCTACACCGTTCGTGCCGGTTGGTGGGCGCTAAGTCTTGTTGACATTACAGAGAGCTTGATGACGCGAGTGACACCGCCCGCTCGGCCGAGCCCAGGTCCCGAACAAGACGCCATTCTGTGTAATGTACAGTAATAACGGGGGGGGAGAGAGAGAGCTTAGCGGGGCAGTGAGGATGGTGGGGCTAAGCGGAAAGAATACAATCGAAGTACAATATAAATAATAAAGCTTTGTGGCGAATAAACTGCGCAGTAATTATCAAAACGTCACACTATGATCCACACATCCACGATGATAATAATAAGCCTCCATAACGCCGAAGTTAGATGAGGACCCCCCCCCCTTCACGTGTCTATTCGGCGAACGCATGCTTGCTGGCAGGGAGATCCGGTGTAGTACACCGGCCATTCGACCACTTTCAGTTTGGAATTGATATTTCGTGCACATTATGCAACAAGCGGAGGTAGTGAGATATAAATGAACCAAACTGTTCAGTTTGCGTCCATTGATCTATACTTACGGTGTGCATCTGTCAGTGTACTCGTTGGCAACGGTCTCGATGCCGCCACCTCGGGCAACGGCCACATAGCAGCTCTGGAAGCCGAGATCGAAGCCCACCACGGACATGTTGGACGTGGAGATGGAGGAGGTGCGCGACGGTTACAGTACGGCGGTGATCGGGGGGTTCAGTGACGAGCGGCTCCGGTGAACATAATCCAACAGCACAGGGCGCGCGGCGGCCGGCTGGTCGCGTACTGTGGGCAGGGCGGAGCGCTGCTGGCGTCATGGTGCCGCAGATCCCGCGATGGAGCGACGGTCTCGCGAGGACTCCACGGCCTTCTAGATCACTCTGGAGCCTTCCAGGCACGCCTGGCTCAGACCAAGCCTAGCGAGCCAGAACCACTGAATCGTCCACGCATCGTACGCCACTAGACGGTAAACTCTAATCGCGTGCGATTCGTGGACAATTCGTTGGTTCTAGTTCACTGGGATAGATCAATACTATAAAATAAATACTATTCTAAGAGGGTGGGGCAAAACGGCAGAATCACCCAAAATAATATTAAAATTATCCAGAAAAAAGTACAATCGCTCCATATATAAACAGTGTTGGAAAGATTACTTTAAAAATGTAACCGCTTACACCTTACAGTTACAAGGTACTCATTAAAAACTGTTATCAGGTGTCCGCATTGGCCGAGTGGTTATGGACACCGCACCTAATCGACCCCATTCATGTTAGTGGCGCTGCGTCTACCGCAGTGTCGCGAGTTCGGCTACGCTCGCCAACTTGTCTGCAATGTCTACCCCCGATCTCTTCAACCCAGTTTCCGACTAATCCTATCCAATAAAGATGTAAAAACGGCGCTGACACCGGAAAAAATAACTTAAAACAAAAAAAACTGTTGTCAGTTGTTACAAGGTCGATGCGAGAGAATCTTCTCTTCAGCTAAATAGCTGAGGTAGACATCACCGCACAGTGACTGACACCGGAAGCCCTCTTCATCTCATCATAGTTCACTTTCTCCGCTTGTAGCAGAATGTGCACCAACATGGGTCAGCCTTCTCCAGAGTTTCCGGTCCAGTGTCATTCTGTTGAGGGTTGGTACCATCTACCTCAGGGCTATTCAACTGCTTTGCTCAGAGAGCCGCATTGTCAGAAGCCCAATGGGCCAGGGGCCGTAGCAGATGACGGACTGCACCAGCCCCCCGCCTCCCCTTTACGTAATCTCTGTGGCCAGATTTTTTAATTCCTCTCTCGCTTTGTCGCCAAGGTAAAGGTACTGTAATGGTTGGGACGCCTCCACTCGGAGGAGCAGGCAAGTGTAACCCGGGAAGGCACGCCTGGATGACGGTGGACAAGAGGCCAACCTGGCTACTTGCCAAGAATCATCCAGATGGTACTTATAACCCTCCGCAAGCGACAGCTCAGTCACTCATGGTTTCAATCCCAGCATGCCCCGCGGCACCTCAGCCACGGCGGCACCATTCATTACGCTGCCGCCCTCCCACAAGGCTACCGTCCTCGGGAGCCGAATCGCTGTCGCGCTTCCCATCCACGGGCCTCGGGAGCCAAATCTCTGTTGCACTCCTCGTCCACGGACCCCACCATCGGACCAAGCGGCCAATCCCACTTCTGAGCACCAATGTAATGGTTGGGGCGCCTCCACTCGGAAGGGCAGGCAAGTGTAACTGGGGAAGGCACGTCTGGATGAGGGTCGACAAGAGGCTAGCCAAGCATCATCCAGATCGTACTCATGGTTTCAATCCCAGTATGCCCTGTGGCACGTCCCCCAGACCATAGGTCGAGCAGTGCCGCAGGCTCAGGTCCCCTGTCCAGCTTTTCTGCAATGTCTCCCCCCGAATTTTCATCCCACTTTCCAATTTCATCCTGACACTGAAAAAAATAAAAAATAAATAAAACTCATTGCATTCCTCTTAGATTACTTTTAAATTATACATAATCAAGATAACAATTTGATGCCTCCCCATGCCTTTTAATGTATTGGATTATGTGCATAGAGTGTATATAAATATATATATATGTATATTTATATACAGTCTATGATTCTGTGTTTGGTGCAAAAATGATAAGTGGATGTTAAGTGAAGTGTCGTCCGTCTCCTGTAAATGTTAGTGTGATGCTGTTAAAGACCAGCAGAGGGCGGTAGGGCAGCAGCTGTGGGCAAAAACGGCTGCAAATTCGAAGACGACCTAGAAGTGATTGAATCATGGCGACTCCGATGCACAGAATCATCGCCCGTCGACAAGCGTACGTAAATGTGATCATTTCTTACCAAATGGATTAACCACATTTTATTCGCTTAGTCCGGAAAGTCGGTAATTCCGCCGACCATCAACCGGTGGCGATTATGCGTTTTGATAAGACAACTATTCTACGACTCTCGTACCACAGCCGCTCCTGAAAACAAAGTCAGAATTCGGGTGTACATTTTTCGCCAACTAGCGATTCGACCGTGGAATTGTTGAAATTTAGTTTTATGCCTTTATACCTTAAATGTTTTGTTTATAAATTGCTTGAGCGTTGATTGCATTGCATTGTGTTGTCTACCCCTCTATTGTCCCCTACTGCCCCCTAGTGGCAAATGTTAAAGTTTTTCTGTCCATCATATTTCCTTGTATTCACTTGTAACAGACTGTACACCACCTATACGCCTCATCCTTCCCCAGAGGCACCAATCAAGTGTTGCTAGGTCGGGTTCTGGCCATTCATTGATGAATTTCACCTTCTACGAATGCCATGATGCATAGTTTTGTTGGGCCGAATTGGGAACACTGTTGCTGTCCGAAATCGCTCCCTATCCCCTACTCCCTATCCCCCATATATTGCACTCACTTATATTGCACTCAAAAGCAACGGCCGAGATTTTGGACGCTAGGGTTGGCGCCGTCGAAATTATTAAAAAATAGAATTATACAATTCAACAATCATCAGAAAAAGTCAGAAGTACTTACATTTATAGCAATTTGCTGTGGTCGGTCTATCTTTACTCCCGCCGTGCCATTTAAAAAAAAAAAAGTTTAGGTCATTTTAAAAACCTCTCGCAATGCATTATGGGCTATACGGCTCCGTCTAGGGTACAACCGATGGTCACTACCAATTGCGGTGCATCGTGGGATAATTATCAGTGCACGATATAGGGTACATGGAGAATTTGGACACCCCTACAAAATGTTGTGTGCCCGATATAGTGCACTATATGGGGGATAGGGAGCGATTTCGGACACAGCCACTGTGTAGTTTTGTGGAACTGCTTCTTATTGTCACTATTATTGGTAATGGTGACAGTTTTTGAGTTATCATCCATCGCCTGATGTGTTTTTGGAATGTTTTGATTGTGTTACTCAGTTTTGTCCAAGACAGAATAAGACTACTGGCACTGGGAGTAGGTAGCTTTTGGGCCTGATGTGCAGTGGGATTCGCCATGACATAAGGAGTTGTTTGTTTTCCACTCATCTTTACACTGAGAGGGATGGGTCAAGCAGTTCAAAATATGACACTTAAAACACAATTATCCACATAACGATGGTGCAGTTCATTGCTTAGCACAGCTAACTTGCCAAGAATCCCCGTCTGCGCAGGTCCTTTCTGTGAGGAGTTTACATGCTCTCTCCATGTCTGTGTGGGTTTCCTGTGGGCACTCTGGTTTCCCCGACTGGCAAAAGCGTGTTCTAATAAACCAGTCCAGACTCTGACCAGAATGTGGGGTTGGCCCCCAGGTGCTCCACTACGACTGAGCACCAGTCCTTAGGGATGGGTTAAAGGCATAGGATAAATTTCACTTTACATGTGACTCAATACATTAACTTTTTTATACCATCAAAAACACCAATTCTGTGGTGAACTGGACATGGTGCACAATATAACTAGATAAACATTTTTAGGCCATTTCGGCTGAACGTTCAAGTTCAGCTAATGCTGGGCGTACACTGTGTACACTTTTTTCCAAATCACGTCAAAAGCTGCTGCGCACACTGAGTGAATCGCAATTGCACATTGCTTAAATATGAAAAGAAAATAAACTCCGGCGTCAAACATGTTTGATATTCTCCCGATCGAGGAGAAGGGAAGCGGTCGGCGATCGTCAACCGCTTCTCGCGAGTCGCACAATCGGCCCAAAATTCGGCCCGATCTCAGGAACAGTCGCACGACTGGAAAATCGGCAAAATGGGCCGAAAATCGCAGTTCTACTCGTCACTGCTGTTTTTGTGGCATGTCCTACTTCACTATTTTCGATTCCCTGCAAAGCACATCCTCTGCTCCAACACTCGTCATCTTTCATCCACAGCGAGGCCAACAAGCAGAATGTGCGCTGTCAGAAGTGCTTGGAGCTCGGACACTGGACGTACGAGTGCACAGGAAAACGCAAGTACCTCTACAGGCCTTCCAGAACAGTGGAGATGAAGAAGAAGTTGAAAGAACAACAGAGGAACCAGAACATCACAACTGGCCCAGGGTAGGAGCTTACTGACACCCTGACATGGCGCACTTAGTGCACTATTTTTAGTGCATAGGGTGCTGTCCTCTAGTCTTGGATGGTATTGCGATATGATTGTTAATCGGCGATGTCTGCTGGTAACGACGATGCCACATACAATATCGTATACATCGTTTGTATAAAAATGTTGCGGTGTTGAGAAAGCGACTTGATTTGCGCGGCCACTCCCACCCCGTTTATTGTTGCATGCGCATTACTTTTAACCTCCTCTTTTTCTCTTTCTCTCCCCCTCTTTCTCTCCCTAAAAGACGAACATGCTCAACTTTTTTGGCCTCAACATTCGGCAACAAATGTGTTGTCCGGCCGGTCGGGGGGGGCCGCGGCGGGAGAGGCGGTTGTCGTTGCTGCTTTTGTGGCTGCCGTTCCCTGAGTTGGTTGTAGGCGTGCTACATCATTCCACCCACCGGGGACGACACAGCGTTTTTGACTTTGCTGATCATGGCGTAGAATGAATTAGAGCGGAGATATCGTGAAAATGGCCTCCCCATAAAACACACCTGGAGTATGTCGGGGTCTAATATAAGAGAGAGAGAGTGAGTACATAGCTCTGGTTCATTCTCCACCATGATCAGTGGAGTTGGAGGCGCCGTGTCATCCACGGTGGGAGGAGTGGTGCCGCATCGCCACCATCACGGCCACAATTCGATGTATATAAACAACCGCACCTTCCACAGCAAGATAATTTTCATGCATGCAATGCGCTGCCTCATGCTGCAAAGACCACATCTGAATCTCTGGCTACCATGGGCATAAAAGGGGACGGACTTATGGGCTGTGTCCGAAATGGCCCCCTAACCCCCATATAGTGCACTATATGGGGCGCACGCCATTTTGTAGGGGTGTCCGAATTCTCCATGTACCCTAGATAGTGCACTGAAAGTATCCCACAATGCACCGCGAAATGTAGTGAGCATCGGATGTACCCTAGACGGAGAAATATAACCCACAATGCATTGCGAGACGTTTTAAAAATAACCTAAACTAAAAAAAAAAATGCCGCGGCGGGAGTAAATAGCGACCGACCACGGCAAATAGCTATAAATGTAAGTAGTTTTGGCTTTTTGTGATGCTTTTTGAATTTTATAATTATATTCTTTATAATTATAATTCATAATAATTTTCAACAGCGCCGACTCTAGTGTCCGAAATCTCGGCAGTTTATAAGTGAGTGCACTATGTGGGGGATAGGGAGTAGGGGATAGGGAGCGATTTCGGACACAGCCATGGTTTGCGCCTCATGCTCTTCTGACCTGAACCCCATCGAAAACCTCTGGAGCATCATTAAAAGGAGTGTCTATGATGGCGGGAGGCAGTTCACATCCAAGCAACACCTCTGGGAGGCTATTCTGTCCACATGCAAAATAATTGAAGCAAATACCATCCGGAATCTGACATAATCAATGGATAACATAGTTCAGAAGTTCCTTTCAATCAAGGGGTCCTATGTTCAGATGTAACATCAAATATAATATCGTTCTGACTTAAACGGTTTGATTTCAGTTACCTTTTAGTTTTTAATAACCTGTTAATGCTTCTAAATGACCATCTTTTTTGTCCTTTATTGAAATGGAAAGTTTGGAAACTTGGTGTTCATAATAATTTGGAACATGGATTTTGAGTCAATTTTGGCTGTTTTATCTTTTTTAAAATGTACTGTTATCATTGAGCAGTTTGTTCATAAACCGTCCAATAGTTGATGACTGGAAAATTGCAATGACTGCAATTCATATAGGTCGTTTTGGAAAATATGATAAAATATGATTTGCCTAATAATTTGTAACGCAGTGTAATTATCTCTACATCATTGATCCCTAGTCCCTGGAAATTTGATTACCCGACTGGTTGCCCTCTGCTTCCATGTACCCTCTAGTGTTTCATTGTTGGATCAACCTGGATGACACATGTTCATGTTGATGTGTGTTCTTTTTCAGAGCGGGGAAAGAAGGTCCATTGGAAATGAAAGCAAAAAAGTAGGTGCCTTGATGATTTCAAAGAAGTTTGTTTTTTAACAATTATTTCTGCTATATCATATGTATTTTCCTTGGCACATTTCCACTACATTCTCAATCCATAGTCTGAGCAGCGGGCTCGTGCCTCGCGGTCTCATGTGACGTCAACTCAGCGCCAAGTTCGTTCTCAATCCGTTGCTGGCATCGTGGCCTCGCCGAGTCCTCGAACTGGCCCGCCCCCTTCAGCGAGATCACGACGATGCAGTCCTGCGTCGCGGACTAGCTGAAATTTACCCACAATCCTTAGTGCGGGCGTGCTCTGGGTTCGACTGGGCAGTCATACGTGCATTCAATCGGTTGTGCTGTGTTCTATTGATGCTGTCTTTTCATAATATTAAACATTGCATACGTGGCTTGGAAACGTTTGCAAAAGTTGTGCAATTTGGACATTTTGTTGTTGCTTTTTGAGCACTATTAATTTTGCTAGTATTTCAGTAATTATAGACTTTT
>OMKY01252396.1:9939-29767 GCA_900302395.1 Bregmaceros cantori | reverse complement strand
GTCACTGAAAGTATCCCACAATGCACCGCGAAATGTAGTGAGCATCGGATGTACCCTAGACGGAGAAATATAACCCATAATGCATTGCGAGACGCATTACACTAATTAAAACATAGAAGAAGACGACGCGCGCGCTCCAAAACAAAAACAATGGAGGACGGCGACAGGACACAGCAGCAACCGACGGCGGCAAATAATTATAAATGTGAGTACAATTGATTTTCTGTGATAAAGTATACATTTATTATAAAAAAAAGCATGCAAATGCTACGGCCAATGCCGACAGGCAATGACGTCACTATGCTACAGCGGTGACGTAAGGTAACAGTGCCGATTCTAGTGTCCGAAATCTCGTCGCTGAGATTGAGTGGACTATATAGTCAGTGCCCTATCCAGGGGCTAGGGGCTAGGGGTTAGGGAGCGATTTCGGACACAGCCATTGTGTTGGGGAAACAAGAGAGGGAGAGAGATGTGCTGTGCTATAAAGGTGTAGCGAAGTGAGAGTGGGATGTGTGTTTCATTAGGGCGTGACAAGACATTCATTTTATTCTCACATAATATTATTAACACATTCATTGTAAACTCGTCTATACATTACAATAAAGCCTCAACCATTAAAATAATTGTTCAACCCAGCCCAAACGGGTATAAAGGTAGAATGGATTGCCCTAATGTGGGCCATTTTTTTGCAACTTCCTAATGTGGGTCAGGCAGTTGCCCATTAGGGCACAGTTAAATCTTGTGTTGAAAGGTTTAACTTAATGTTAGACACATTGCCACAGCCCTAGTTACACTGACATTCATTAGTTTAGCCAGGGCCACTGGAGCTTAGGTGTCCCACATTGGGGCAGTGGCCCACATTAGGACAATCCATCCTATAACATATCCTGGCAGTCAGCCTGGTCGTACCTGCTGCTGTGGACCAGTTCAGGCAGCGAGGTTGCTTGTTGACCCACTCCTTGTCGCAACTCGTCCTGCAGCCTCCCCCAGCCCGACTCACTCTTCGCGGGCCCCTCCCTGGACCGCCCCCCCGGCACCGTGTTGGAGGAGATGGAATATCGGCGCACGGTCATGACTGATTTTCCTGGCAGTGAGCAGAAGAAGAAGGAGAAGCTACTCAAACAATTCATACTTCACTATCTCCACACACACAGCAGAATGTGCACCATCTTTCTGCAGAGGAGTCGGGCTGGGCTGCATTCAGAACTAGAGGCTCTTAGAGATTGCAAACCTGCGTCTAACCCCTGAGCCTAGTCCCTAGTCTAACCTAAAATAAAAAAAATTTAAAAAAAAAACGCAATTTGCAGGTTGAAAAAAAAGACGCAGTGGTCGCGACGTGATGCAAACTCGGAACGTTGTCATTAAAGTCGAGTATGCTACCGCTGCGCAGATGCAAAGATGGGGATGCTGAGCAACATGCGGAGCAATGTTATACGCTACAGAAATGCACCAATCACTTCTTTCTTTCGTCGTTTCCAAAAATTTCATGCAGATCCATGCTCGGCTTTTTGAGTTATGGAGAGGACAAACCAACGCGGCTTAAAACATAACCTGCTCCGCGGGCTCCGCCCCGGCGGAGGTAAAAAAAAACAACCCCTTATGTCAAAACAAATTCCACTCCACATCAGGCCAAAGTCTACAATATTTACAGACTGCCAGTCTTTTAACAAAACATTCAAAACATTCCCAAACTACATGCTATGGATGGGAAGTCACAGATCAAATAGAAATAAAATAACTTGGAGACTAACGTTGATTTCAATTATCAAATCAACTCTATGGTTATTTCAAGCTCTCTCTCTCTCTCTCTCTCAAACTGCCTAACAAAAGATTTAACATTTTATCGTATTTTATCTCCATATTATAAACAATTAATTTATTTCTAAATACCTCTCCCTCTGCTGCCCCAATAAATTCCCCACGTCACTGGATAGTGGAGTGTTCGGCATCTAGTTTTATTTCTTCATTTCCGTTTGTCATTTAGGTTAACCGAATATTTGTCATCTTCATGTCCAAAATAGCGGTCACCGCCACCAGCTTGGGTTCAGGACCTCGGATAGCGACGAAGTCGCGCTTCCCGCCATAATAACCCACCCCATCTATTGTTTTTCTTTCTCCCTCCCAGTCTCTCCTTTACTATTATCGCTGCTACATTTCAATTCATCATTATAAGCAATTATTCCAGAATTGAACAATTAGGCCAGGGATTAAATGGCATAACCCCACAGCGAGTCCGTCATAAGAACACTTGTCCACATAGGTGGAACCAAAACACGGAAAAACAAGACTTTTACTGTCGGCTCCACTTTTAATTTTCAAACTGTGCAAATCTTCAATTGTTATTGATAGTGCATTGAATGTTGCCTTCTTTGTGTCGATCTACTGGACTCGTCTTAACAACATATTTAATAATTCTACTGTCTTCACTGTTTGTTTAATTATACCATAAATTCTGTATTACTGTAAAATCGAAATGGTTTACTTTAACCGCAAAATGTCTGAAGATTTGAAGCACCGCTATATATTACATAACGAGTTATTCATGTTGTTGAGAATGATCGTACCGGAATAACGCGCTTCCAGTGTCGGTGCAGAGACGTTCCGGCGTAGGTTAGCGTAGGGATTCTCCGGTTTCTCCAGTTCCTCCTCGTCCATCAAATCTTGAAAGTCCATCAACGACTGCGAGCATCCAGCACGTTCTCCTGCTGGCGTCTCCCAGTCCTCCTCGCGGGGTCCGTCCTCCTCCACCTCTCCATCCTCCTTGTCCTCCTCGCGGGGTCCGTTCTCCACCTCTCCGTCCACGTTGTCCTCCGCCGACGTCCCGCCGCGCCCCGGGCACCGCATCTCTGCTTGCATTTCCATGACGACCTGCGCCAAGCTGCGCGTGCTCTCCACGCTGCCCAGGGTGCGGTGCCAGAACCACGGCTTGCCGAACACCGGCGGGAAGCCCCGCACGGCGTCGCTCTGCTGTGGGGTCAGCATCTCGCCGTACTTCGTGCGTCCCACCCCACCTGCACGCGGCTCTCCTGCGTGTGGTGAATCTCAGTCCGCAGGTCCCCGTTGAAGGGCGTATGACGCCACCTTTCACCGCTCGGTTTGCCCAACGTGTCTCAGGTGAACAGCCGCCTGATGTTTTAGTAATGCGCTCTCAGAGTCAGGTTGCAGCAACTCTATCCCTAACCAACCGCAGCCCTCAGACGGAAATGAAATAAACACACACCAAACATATGAGGAAGGATGACGCGTTTATTTATTACCAGAGATGGCAAATCCAGTTCCAGAAAGTCAAAATCCTGCCATGTTTTGGTTCTACCCGTGCACTGCAAATAGCAGCTGCTCCTAATTAGAGAAGATCTTCAGTTGGGTTGATCTTCTTGATGCACTTCTACGCTTGGTAGAAGCCAAAATGTGGCAGGACTTCTACTTTCTGGAGCTGGATTTGCCATCTCTGTCTATTCCCAGCTCCTCCACGAGGCGGTACTCGTTCATTACATTGGTGTCGAGAAGTGGGATCGGTCCGCAGGCGGGGAGCCGCAGGGCGGTGGCCATGCCGGGGGGAGGCAGTGTAGTGAATGCACGCGCGGTGCATTCTGGGCCGCCACCGTTGGCGGTCCTCCACCTGCCTACACGCCTCCTTAAATAGAGTCCGAACGGTACTCGTTCATTACAATATAATATTGTAACGAAAGGCTGTCCCCTCGTGGAGGAGCTCGGAATAGAGGAACTTACATCGGCAGTAGCTGAACCCAGCCATTCCCAAGGTTAGTTCGGACTCTATTTAAGGGCCGCTGGTACATGCTGAGACACCATCGGTGTCAGACCAGCATGCACCGCGCTGGTGCATCTCATTATACTGCCCCCTCCCTACATGGCTCTCGTCCCGAGAGCCGCTCCAACTCCACGACGCCTTTCGCCTAATCAAGCGACCCCGCGGCCATCCCCACCGCGTGCGGTCCGTCAACCACTTCCTGACACCAATGTAACGAAAGGCCCCTCGTGGAGGAGCCGGGAATAGAGGAACTTACATCGGCAATAGCTGTTGCTAAGGTTAGTTCGGACTCTATTTAAGGGCCGCGCTGGTACATGCTGAGACACCAACGGTGTCAGACCAGCATGCACCGCGCTGGTGCATCTCATTACAATATATTGTAATGAATGCACAGCGCAGTGCATTCTGGGCCGGCACCGTTGGTGACTCGGCATGTGCCGACACGCCCCTATAAAGGGCCGTCTACACGATGCCGGTTCGGGGGGAAAAGGTGGGGGCCATCGGATATAGAGTCAGAACGAAGCTGGCTGCCGACCCGGCTCACCCACTCCCCAGCCCCCCCACGAGGGGGCACCCGCGCCACAACACCCCAACAATATAATAAATTATATTATTATAATATAATTTAAATTGATCATATTTTGCTAGGTGGTTCTATAGTGTCAGATGCATAGACTGTAAAGGTGAGATTAAAAATAATGGTAAGTAAGTAAGTAAAGTTTTCCAAATTGTGTGACAGCAAAACAAAAGACATAACGAAAGACAAAAGCATAAAACAAAAAAACAAAGACAATACAGCAGCAACAATCACGTTGTCCTCAGTCCATTCAGGTAGTCCATCACCGTTCTCCATGACTTGTCAAACACCTCCAGCCTGTTCGTTCTACCGTACCTCAGTTTCTCCAGGCCAAGTGCCTCACCCAGTTCTCTGAGCCACATCTCAACGGTGGGGGCTGTGTCCGACTTCCAGACCAGTGTCGCAAAATTAGTCGCTTGGCAAACATTGTGCCCAGAGACAGTGCATGACTTCGGGCAGGATATGTAGAGCCCTCATCCGCTGTTCTCAGAACCACCACCAGGGGGCATGGTGTACATGGGTGATTATAAGCTTTGGAAAATAATTCGAATATTGAGAACCAGAATGAGTGGAGTAACGGGCAAGTCCATAGTTGGTGCGTGAGCATACCATCATCCCGTTTACATTTTTCACACTGTGCTGATACATTAGGAAATATCTTATTTATCCTTGTTTTCGAATAATGTAACCTGTGAATTATTTTAAATTATATCAGTTTTAGTCTTGCGTTAATAGAACATCGCTGGATATTTAATAAACACTTTTCCCAATACTCTTCGGCAACGGGCATTCCCATTTCAGTCTCCAATTCCATCCTTTTCTTTTCCGTGTTAATGTCTATCTGGTTGAACAATATGCGGTAAAAGATAGTAATAGCCCTTTACTACCAGTCTCACTTAGAAATACTAGTAAAGGTGTTGAGATGTGTTTTAATAAAATTTCTTATTTGCAAATAACAGAAAAAATGTGAGCTAGGCAGATTACATTTACTTTACCATACGTGATACCAGCAGACATTTTGGAATGTGGCAAGTATGGTGAAGTCTACGTATGTGGTATACCTTACATTTCATGTCCATTGTGTTGGAGTAAATACAATGAACATAGTTAGGTTCCCTTCTGCTGGCGATTGATAGTATATTTCCATGGATAGATCAATAATTAAAGACTTAAATGGACAATCTTATGCAAATAGCACTCTCTGTCTCTTTGCCTGACAGTGATGCTACAACCATAATGTCTGCATGCCCCCCCAAGCTGTGATGGCCGCCCATAGACTGTATATGTGGCCATCCCAAGCCTTATTCTATTCTTCACAAAACCTTAACGCAATTTAGAGTCCTCCAGCCACTGGAGGAAACAGCATGATCTCGGTAACAGTGGGCTACCTCGGCAACCACTTGCTCTCTGAGGCATTGAAATTGAAATCTTTATGCAAATCATAATTGGTGCTATAAATGAATCAATGTTGATTCAACCATCTCCAAAATCTGTCATCTATGTGTATATTGTATATATGTGGATGTATGTATGTGTATATTTAGTTCACATTGCATCGATTATATTGACTCAATGTTTATTGAAGTTATCCAACTATCTTCTACATGTGCATTGCATTTTTGTTGATATTGTATTGAATCAGCAGCTTCTGATTGATAAATGTAGGGCGCATTGCCCTGAAGTGGGCCACTGCCTAATGTGGGGCAGCTACGATCCAGAGGCTCTGGCTCCTCCCTAAACAAATGTCAGTTAAACCATGGTAAAAGGAAACTATGGTAATGTGTCTAACATTAAGTTCAACACTACATTTCACTGTTCCACCTGTGTCTCACATAAGGAAGCTGTATAAAAGGGCCCACATTATATTTTAGCTGATTTTATTTTATTGAACATGAACATCAGTCAATTGTTGACATGGGCATATTAGAATATCAGTAGATTTATATTCATCACGATTTCTGCTTCCCATTGCATATGACCTAAAACACCCCTGGTTAAAAGGGAAATGGCTTGCCTCCATTTGTGTGTTGGTAAAAAAACAAAAGCCATTTTAAATCCCAATAATCCAGTTTAAAACCATTTGTAACTTTTAGAATTACGAATGAGTCTGTACATAACATTTTGTAGCATGCAAGTTAGATTTGTAGACTGTCCACTGTACTGTCTACGATTTAGTGACCAGGATGGAAATGTTAGAAATACATCGTCATCAAGATTTTTTTTTCATAGTAAGCTTTGAAACCCAGGAAGGATCACTGAATCAGCGGAAAATTCTTTGACCACGGAATCGCATATTCCTGCAGGGACAAATGAATGCCACATTAAAGGAAAATGCTGCTGTAATGTAGCTTGTAGAGTCATGCCTCCATAATCCTGAATGGCTATAGGTTGTGATGTCCCCTCCCATCGGTTAAAAATCAGTGATACTTCCTGAAATGTATGCTCAGCCAGGTTCCTGCTTTAGCTCATAGCGTAGCTAGCCGATACCTGACTAATGTCCAGTATAGCTTGATAACTGAACCTTCTAGACATATTCCCGTGTCAAGAATCATCATTTCCTCTGTCTGGAACTCTAGACACCTTATCTGAGCTGCTATTACAGAAAACAATACCAAAAACTCTTACTGAAATACTCACTCATCCCATGGCCTAGGAGGCTGTGGGGGTGTCATGGTGGATGCTTGGGCAGTCAGGGATCCCCAGCACTTGCGAGCTTCTGCTGTTCGTAGCAGGGGTTGGAGCCTCCAAACCCTGCCACTGAAATATATTCTTATGAAATGTGTGTTATGTGTTTTCCCTGAGCTATCGTGGTTCTATATTAGCATAAAGCTTGACCCCATGGACCCAAATTGGGGTGAAGATAGAAGCAACTAAAATCACCACATTTGATTTTGTTTAATCAAACTTTAAATAGAAAACACACTTTTCTGCATCCCTGTTTGGATCCATAGGGCTAAGCTATGCTAACAAAGTACTGCTGTGCACAGAATGAGTGAACGAACAGAGGCAAGGTATCTATAAACTCAGCTAACATCAGGGAACAACATATTTCAATATGAATTTTCGGTGGCATTTACCTTTAATACTCCTTTCTTGTAAATCAGGGGTGGGGAACCTTTTTCCCATCAAGGGCCGTTTGCAAATTTATAAAATCTAGAGGGCGCATCTAAGGGCTTCAGAGTACACGCCGTATATTGAATGCGATTTCTCACTCATTTACTCATTTTCACTCATTTAGCTTTACTGTCCTAAAGCTGTATTTTACCCGCGTGCTGAGACGAGGAGATTGGATGGCAAGTTGTCCGCTCTGTTGGCGTGATCATCTGTCTGATCCTTTGATCAGCGGAGTCCCACGTAGTCTTCCTGGGTTATTGTCAAACTTTCTGGGTCCCACACAGGACTTGAAAACAAAATTATTTTTCAAACGTTCCATTCTGAACGGTTCAGCCAGGCCTATCTTTAATGTTTTCGTTCTCTGAACCGTTCTGCTACCAAAATATTGATCCTGAACCGGTTCAGAACATTTTGTTCGTTCTTAAAGTTCCTAATTTTGTGAAATATGACATTTTTTATATAGTTCAAGCTTCAGTGCAACTGTATTAATGTGAAAACCGCGTTTAAACGTTACATTCGCTTCCTCATCTGTTCAAAGATTGTGCCCCAGATACATGGGGCTTGATAACTGACAGTGAAAGTGGACGGAAATAGTCTCCTGGACATAGGAGACGTTAAATTAGATAGAGAACAGAAAATAACGTTTTGTGGATTTCTTAATGTACCATTTCTGTTCCGGAACAGTTGAATAAATATTTTTTCATTTCCGTTTCCGCTCCTCATAAAATGCAGTAAATTTCCGTTCGTTTTCGGTTTTCGTTCCTTCAACCCGTTCGGAGCCCTGGACCCACATAGACTTAGTGACTTAGACTTAGACACATAGTGTTAGTATTGTAATATGACCACCGTGCGCATCGGTATTCCAGTCAGCGGCCTGCTGCTGCTCTTCATACTCCGAATAGTGGTGAACAATTTGAGTCCATATTGCACGCTCTCGGACGCCCCCACGTCCGCGTGTGTCTAGATATATTTCAGCGTCAATCAACACCGAAGAGTGTGGATGCAATGCTCAACGCGCAGTCTGTGTGTGCATGCAGACGGTGCAGTCAGCGAGTGTGGCGGCCGCACTGTGGGTGTTCAGCTCAATGTGCATGCGAACATCACGGAGAGATGGTTATTGTGTGTACAATCATGGCTCTCTATCCAGTAAGCACACATTTGCACTTTATAAAGATGCTTTTGGCCCTGACCATTTCATTGCGCAGCACAAATAGACAAATGTATTGTATCGCATGCCTATACAGTTCACATATGGCGCACAGCTTTGATGTGGATTATTTTAGTTAAATGGTCATAAGACCTAAAGGTCTTATGGCAGTGTGTGTGTGTGTGTGTGTGTGTGCCAGGCAGGGCTTGAAAACAAAATTATTTTTCAAATGTTCCGTTCTGAACGGTTCAGCCAGGCCTATCTTTCTGTTTTCGTTCTCAGAAGCGTCCGGTATCGGTCGTGAACCGGTTCGGAACGCAAACATTTTATTTGTTCTTAAATTTCCTAATTTTGTGGAATATTAAATTTTTTTATAAGGTTTATACAAAATATATTTGGTAGACTTTCAAACTTCAGTGTAACTGTATTAACGTGAAAACCGGGTTTAAAACGCCATTACATTCGCTTCCTCGTCTGTTCACAATATGGAGCCCCAGATGCATGGGGCTTGATGACTGACAGTGAAAGTGGACGGAAATAGTTTCTCAGACATAGGATATATTAAAATATAAGAACAGAAAAAAAAGTGGATTTCATAATGTTCCGTTTCTGTTCCGGAACAGTTGAAGAAATCTTTTTTTCTAAATTTCCGTTCGTTTTCGGTTTCCGTTTTCGTTCCTTGAACCGGTTCGGAGCCCTGGTACCAGGGATAATAATAATGGTCGGAGTTTGGTCCGCTCGCCGGGGAGTGTGAATGGACAATCGCTGCAGTTTGCAGATTGTATTTCGCTCAGCGGAGAGTGAAGTGCAGCCATACGACCTCATCCACGCAAGCTCATCCACACGTGAGGCAGCTGAGCAGTTGCTGTTATTGCTCCAACAGCCAGCACTCACAAGTTGTCACAACAGCTGTTGCTGTGTGGATGGGCGTTTTTCGAATCCCCTCCAGTGTGGACAAAGTATATATCCCTATGGACAAAAATAAGAATCTTCAACTCTTCAAATGTGAAATCTGTTCTTTACGGTTTGAAAACGTGGAGGCTAACCTCTATTAACGCCAAGAAGTTACAGTCATTCGTAAATCGTACTCTGCTACATCCTCAGTATTTTCTGGTCGAACAAAATTGCTAATGATGAGCTGTGGTGTTGCGCCGGACAATAAGAAAATTTAAATCCGAAAAAGGAAGTGGCGCTGGATCAGGTACACCTTCAGGAAGCCATCGAATAACATCACACAACAGGCCTTGGACTGGAACTCATGAGGGAGGAGGAAAAAGGTTTTTCAAAGAAATTGCCGAGAAGAACTGTCACCGAATGCGAAGAGCATTGGAAAATTGGAGCAAACATCTGCTAAAGGCCGAGACTGCGCAAGACCAAGGTCGTTGGAGAAAGCTTGTGGAGGCCCTATCCTCCGGTAGGAGCGAAGAGGACTAAGTAAGTCCATTGTAGACGCAATATTTTTCAAACCTGTTCTCACATGAAAGGCTCCATGTGACGGTAGCCTTAGAATGAATTAGGATATTTAGAAATAATTAGAATTCGGTCTGCACTACATGCCATTGCAAATAAAGTAATTCATTTAAACAATGAATCAAGGGATGCCTAATTCTCAGCTCTCTGAACAGAGTATAGTTCTACCACTGCTCTGCATTCCTCTATAGCAAAATTATTATAATACATTTTGTAAGGACTTTGTATTTCACATGTGACTTCATGGTCCGGTAGCGGCGACCAAATTAACAGTGCGCTGGTTCCAAAATGGCCGGTGCCGCCAAGCCAACGACAAGCCGTGGCGCCACTGGTGCAACAGCCCATTAAAGACAGATTTGATGAACAAGTCCAGGCATGAATTAAAACATTGCTTTTCAGATGAAGCAGATGTGCCTGCAACGTAAAACAATTATGATAGTTGTTGAGTATTTTTATTTTACGCTCTTACTAAATTTCTGTATATTGTTCTTATAAATAGATAATGAGAACTGAGAGTCTCAAATTATGTGACATCACAACGTCTTTGCTGTGGGGCAGAGTTAATCTGACATGCTCTGTAAAACCGACGTGAATAACCTGCTTAGTCAAGTGTCGATCGCAGTTAAACGACAAGAAGAAGAAGAAGAGGAGGAGCTGTGTACTGTCTCTGAAAAACTGAAGAATAAATAATGCCTCGGCTATTTTAGTTGAAAAGAAGACTGAGTCGACCTCTATTTATATTCTTTACGCATCTGGTGATATAGGTATTTTCCTATTGTTTGTATTAGAGACACAAGCACTGGGCGACTGGGCCACATGAGGTTGGACCCCGGGCCACGTGTGGCCTGTGGGCAGCTAATAACGCCGTGCGACTGTGCGTTGTCTTGGTTACGGCGATAATCAGTTGTAGCGAGTTTCACCGACCACTCGTGCAATATTTCAAATTGAGAAAAATAAATTACATTACATTAAAATGCAGTGGTTGTCGTGTTAAAGTACAACAGATTAGAATGACCCCATGGACTTGACATGGTAGGTTCGTTGTGGGTTCAAATTCAAACGTGTGTCATGGATGACGTGGGGCGCACTGTCTCTGGAGTGGGTGTAGGTGACGGGTGTGATTGGTTGTAGCCTGGCGAGCCAGAACCAACGAATCGTCCATGCATCGCACATGATTAGAACGATGTGCGATGCGTGGATAATTCGTTGGTTCTGGCTCGCCAGGCTAGATTGGTTGACCATGTACTTTCACTCATAGTGGATTGGAATTGGAGCGCTATGTGGAGAATAGCTGATATATATTTTTAAATACTACTGTCCTTCACATATATTTTGATTATTTTTAATGAAATTAATAACTACATCACGCTCAGGTATATCGCCTGAAACCCAGAATGCCACATAATCTATACCCTTACACATACCCTTAATGTGCATTATTTGGGTTTTGCGAGCTGGAATGTTTTTATGAGATTGTTCAATCGTTTTCGAGTATCACATCATCATTCTCCCTACTGGAACTCCAGAGTGTGGGGCCGCGGCCTGTGGACACTCTAGCCCCCTCCAAAGGGCCGCTCTCCTCCCGCTAGCCGTTCGCATCGTTCTTCCACCGTCCCCGACCACTCTCTGGGACTCCTTTTTACCCCGATCACCCCCCCCATGCTGGCGTCGGAGGCGCGCTGAAGAAACGCGAATGGTGTCGGGGGGGACGTGTGGCAAGTAGCCAGCGACAGCAGCGCGAAGTCGACTAGCGAGGAAGTGGAGAAGCTTCGGCCGCGGCGGGGGGGAGAGAAAACATGACATCCCGGAGGTAATGCACCCCGGCCCCGCTTCACAGTTCATGCCACGGCGTCCAACCCCCGTTTAGTACGTTGGTTGTACTAATATAAGACGATCGCTGTTAAATCCCGCTTTACATACGTTTCGTAATGGTACCCACACTAGTAGTGACACAACTCACGCCTCAACATACATACATGCATACAAACACTCGCCAAGATGCGTGCAGTAGGGCTGCAACTAACGATTAATTTAATAACCGATTAGTTGACGATTATTGAAGCGATTAGTCGATTAATCGGTTAGATATGTTTAATTTCAAAAATCCCCAAACTATTCACAGCAACAGAGGAATTAACGTTGTCAACTGGAAAAGTAGTCAATTTGCTTCACGTTAGCAAACAGATGTAAAATAATGAAGTTAATTACTTTGACACAAACTCATTACAATTAATTTATGCGCTAAGATTTTGGTGTTTTTCTTCATAATCATTTTTTTATCAATAATATGGAATGATTCTAATCATATTTTGGATTTTCATACATTATCAAGTGATATCAAATCTGTATAGACCAATAGGTGGTGGTGTCAAAAGCAAAAAACAACTGACAACGACAATGATTCAACTTCTTGGCGATTAATCGATCACTGCATTAGTTGTCGATTAATTTCATAATTGTTGAACCCCTAGCGTGCAGCTTCTCTTGCGATGCGAAACACTATAAACCTGGACCAGACCGACCTGCCTGTGGGTTTTGGAAAGCCCCAAAGCTACTCTTGTGGGCTTTATGTATTAATTAACGGCGACCCATGTGGAGAAATCTGGAGCGATCAGTGTGAGAACCAATCTCACTTAATGGGTACTTGTTTGTAGTTTTATATGTTGAGAAAAAACCCACAATTGTCACTCTGAACAGCAATTGAAACATCTTGGCCATCATTTAGTTTGAGACATAGGAATCTGAGGATATTACATTTAAGGGTACTGTATTTTGGTACTGTATAGCGAAGCGTCTATTACCACTTTGTTCTTTCGTCCAACAGCACACAATCACAAAGTTTTCACTGGAATTCAAGCAGGCCTTGAAAACGAAATTATTTTTTAAAACGTCCGTTCCGAACGGTTGAGGTAGGCCTATTTCTACCGTTTTCGTTCTCGGAACTGCTCCGGCACCAAAATATCGGTCCTGAACCGGTTCGGAACGCAAAGATTTTGTGCGTTCTTAAAGTTCCTTATATTGTGCAATATTTAGATATAGTTTATACTTTAGTTTAGTGCCCTAATATATTTGGGGTACTTTCAAACTTCATGCAACTGAATCAACGTTTAAAACGTTCTAAACCCGTTGTAAACCGGGTTTAGAACGCCATAACATTTGCTTTCTCGTCTGCCCACAAGAGGCATGGGGCTTCATGACTGACGGTGAAAGCTGGATGCGCAAGCGGAAATAGTCTCCCAGACATAGGATATGTTAAAATATGTAGAGAACAAAAAAAATGTTTTTAACCGGTTTTGTAGATTTCATAATGTTCGTTTCTGCTCCGGAACAGTTTTTAATTTTTAATTTTCGTTCCTTGAACCGTTTAGAAGCCCTGAATTCAAGTAACCCCACAATAAATGTCATTATGGTATTGCTCTGAAACCAACAACCAACAACCTCTTTGTTGTTGTTGTCTTTGAACAGCCTAATTCTCTCCAGTCACTAGATTATTTTTCCCTTTTGTCCCTTGAAGTTCCTTGCACCGTAATTTGGATTTAGTGAACTAGGAATGTTTTGCATTGCAAAACAAGTTGGAGATGCGATCATTTAACTGTATTGATAAAACTTTGTTTAGCACTGACTAGCAGCATATAAGTCCCACAAGTCAATGCAGCAGGGGGGATTCCATTGTTCGAGGAGCCGACACTATAAACAGTCTTGCAGTGTGTTGAGGCCAATTCATGCTTCTGTTCTGTGTTTGCGGGCACTCTGTGCTGGCGCTGCTTGCTGCAACGGCACATTGTGCACCACCCAGAAATGTCTTTTTCATCGTACTGTACTGTCTACACAACCACGACCAAACTCCACCATTTCCCATAGACATCTGCTCATTATGAAGATGACTCATACCTATATATTTGTCTGAAGAATAGGGTCAAAACGAATAACTTAATTGTGTAAAATATGTTATAGATGTTTTTCAGATTTTGCAAAAAATTGAACCTGCTGTTGGGCTTTGGAATAATACAGTGTATGTTATATATCAGTCTTTGCACAGACTTTATAATGTAACAAAATCTCCAGGAAAATTCACACAACTACTACTCAACTAACTACTCATGCCATACTACAGTATCAATCGGCATGAAAGCAATATGACAATAAAAATAAACCAAAATACAGCACGGTGGTGCAGTGGTTAGCATTGCGGCCTCACAGCTAGAAGGTCCTGGGTTCGAATCTCAACCCGGACAGGTCCTTTCTGTGTGGAGTTTACATGTTCTCCCCTTGTCTGCGTGTGTTTCCTCCAGGCACTCTGGTCTCCCCCCACCATTAAAAACATGTAGTTAACCTGCTCCAGTCAGTGCCCCTGGCCAAGGCACTGGCTCAGAATCTCGAGATGGTCCCGGGCTCTGCGCACGCGGTTGCCCTCTGGGTTGATTGCGGAGCGTGAATTTCACTCTACATGTATGCATGTGTGACGAAATAAAGTACCTTTAATCAGATTTTATAATCAATTTATTATGCAGCACTACTACAAAGCTAAGAAAATGTTCTAAAATGCAGAAATTCTAGGAAGCGTTCATGAACATGTGTGTTGTTTCTCGTGTTTGTACTTTGTTTAGAGTTTGTTTGTTTCCACCAGGTGGTTCCACCCTAACATCACAGGAGTGGAGGCTGAAAACCTTCTCCTGACCCGGGGTGTGGATGGATCCTTCCTGGCCAGGCCCAGCAAGAGTAACCCTGGAGACTTCACCCTCTCTGTCCGGTAAGATCTCTGAGCCACTCCAATATCCGCCTTACTACCACCATATCAATGCCATCATTCACGTCGATAACATATTCATATCCGCTTAACTGACTGATACTACACCGTTGAAGTGTCTAGGTACCAAGACTAGAAAGAATGCATTAAACTGATGATGCTCATCGTCTTAATGCTAAAAACAACATTATGGCCATGCCGTGCAATAGTTTTTGGAAAAACGACCATAAAATATTGTTACCTGCACCGTGAAGCAAGTTATGTTTTTGGTAGCGTTGGTTGGTTTGTCTGTCCCCAACATAACTGAAAAAGATGTGCACGGATCTGGATTAAATTTTGTACAGTTGTTGATGACACACGTACTGCACTCCTCACCCACCAATGCCTCTATGGACCTGCCCCCTCCTACCTCAAGGAGCTCATTTCCCTCAAATCCTCCACCCGCACACTCCGTTCCTCCGGCACCCACCTCCTAGCTGTCCCTAAAGCCAATCTTCGGACCATGGGCGACCGGGCATTCTCCTATGCAGGCCCTAGTCTCTGGAACACTCTTCCCCTGCACCTGCGCTCCCCCCAATCCACGGGACAGTTTTAAAAAAGGACTGAAAATGTACCTTTTTAGCAAAGCTTTTTCGTTGTAGCCTGTTTCTTTTCTTTTCTTTTTTTTTACCTTTTATTATTTTAACTGTAGCACTTTGAGGTTCTCCGAACGTAAAGTGTGTTATAAATTAAATGTATTATTATTATTATTATTATTATTATTACGGAAGAATCGGTTACATTTTGGTGCATTTCTGTAGCCTATAAGTAACATAATAATAAGTTAACCACCAACTTACCAATAGATCGTTCAGCGCTTACCGCGGTCACGTGACTAGATGTCCGGGTCGCATGGGGCCGCTGGGAAGTGTAGTTGGCATGTTCGCCGGTGGGAATACTGTCTATGAGTCAATCGCAAGCACTTGCATTGATAATGGGAGGCCACACATACTGCTAGCACTGAAAGTACTATTTTTTTTTTTGTACCACTACGGTGCAGCTTTGCAATCTGAATGCTTCTAGTTTACAATGTTATCAAAATATAACATATTTATAATATACAGAATCAGAATCTGGTATATTTCACCACATTGCAATTGCAAGCAATGTACATGGAATTTGGATTCGAACACAGTAGATGCTCCGGTGTACTACTACTACTACCAACACCACCACCAACAACGATAAAGTGATGCAGGAAAAGTTTTGGAAGAGGCTCTTTAAGAAGATTTTGGCATCTTTGGTTGAATGCGCTAATGCAGTCAACTACTACTCACAGAAACACGTCGAGCAGACCGGGTCCATGTTATACATGGTTAATTATTATGAATGAACCACACCAGTGCTCTAGTAGTGAGCAATGTTTAATTATTAATCTAAGAATGAAGTAGAAGCAGGCACACTGTTGCTATGTTGCTAGTCCGTGGAGGAGGGGCTGCCGCAAGTGCGAATGGCATGCTTTAATGCCACCCGTCTTGTTCCTTGATGAGTGAGCTGCTTTGAGATAAAACATCCAGGGTTTATATCTAGGTCTGCTCCTGTTGGATGCTGGGAACTCCACCTGCCTAAGTCATGTGCTTCTTATCCAATCATATGCCTTGTGTGATTCTAATTCAGCAACCCCCTTGTTCGTTTCCCACTCGGTACACGTTTTCATGGACCTGGGCCCTATTCCATCAAAGGAGCTTAGCTCCAATCCGGGCTTTATCCAGGCTTTGGCTCCACTATCGAATTCCAACAACGGGGCTAGCGCTGAACGCCACGCTATCACCGGGACAACCGATGCGCTGAGGCTAGCCTGCTCGGGAGCAGGTTTAGGAAGAGTCTGGTTACTGGGATCAGGCTTATCTGCTACAGACGAGACTACTTTATTCACTCTACGGCCGTAAAACACTTGTCACCCAACGTACATCACCACAGACTCGGACATTAAAATCCAGCATACTTTATTTTTTATCCCGACATCTGTCGCTTAAATTTGTCAATTATTATTACCCAAATAAAGATCTCAATGTAGTTACCGCAACGCTGGCAATCTAGGGTAGGGTGTGTCTTCAAATATCTTGTAAATCACCATGTCCACTGTTAATGCTCGGTAGTCAAACGGTTAAGGAACTTGCCTTTTGATCGATAGGCAACCGGTTCGAATCCCACGCCGGACAGACGCTTTTACTTTATGCAAAACACTCTAGATAGCAATTGGAGTAATGTAATGTTAATGTTGCATTTGAGATGTCTAATTTAGTTGGTGTGTTGCCGCAATTAAATCCTAACGATATTTAAAAACATCCGTCGGGCTGTGGGTTTGAACCGACAACTTGCAAAGACTTGATCGCAGGAGACTAGATCGCTACGGCAACCTCCCGTTGGCGTAGCGGTCTAGTCTCCTGCGATCAAGTTTCTGCTGTCACACCGAGGCAGTTGCTTATTTGAATTGTAGTAACAGCCATATAAAGCTGGTTTTAAATTCCTCTTTAGAAACGTTTATAACATTTCTAAAGATAAAATGTATATTTAAAAATCCAGCGGTTTTGATGCATCATGCAAAGCAAATTAAATTCCCTTTCTATGAGGGAAATATGAGCCAATTAATCAATGCGTCGGCTCGTATGACATCGCATTAAAAGACGTTACTGCAATTTATAATGGGAATTACAATGCCAGTCTAGTATACCTCGAGTCCCCCGCCTACTTTAGTCTTTTTACGACAGCTGATCAGCATTTCTCTGATCAACCTCTCACGTCTAGCTGCACGTTGTAGGCTCCGTTAATGGAATCGTTTCTAGCTCGTCAACATGGTGACGCTTAGCCAAGCATCACCTTCTCAGGCTAAGCTCCTGTTTTTTAAGCCGCGTATAGGGCACTGGTAGAAAACGAGCAGTGTTTGGCGCTAAAAGAGTTTGAGGCAAAAAGTAATATCTTTGACTTCGATAAACATACATTCAGGAAAAATGGCATAGAAAGTTGGAATGAAACACCGAATAAATGCCTGTGGAAATATGCGAAATACCTGCAATCCCGTTAACTGCAAATTCATTGGCCATGATTTTGAGGCTACTGCCACGCCATGACTGACCACAGTAAACGCGTGGCGTTTTGGATCCCTGGCCCACTTCCTCCCACGCACAGCACTTCCTGTTTGCTATTTTTGAACTGGCGGCCACAGACGACATGTGACCGCTGTGTTTACAGCCTTTTGTTACATCACAGGGTGCAGGACCTGCGTTTAGTGCAAACTGTTTACTTTTGTTTTGTCGACCTGGCCCAGGTTCCAGACAAAGATGGTGCGGCTTTCTCTTTAAACAGCTAACGGTGCTGATGAGTTGGTCACAGTTCTCTAGGATGGCCCATTAGGGGCCAAGCAGCGAAGCTGCAAAGGTGCCTATTGTTTTTGTCTGTTTTCTTTTTCTTATTATTATTATACTCCGCATGGATTCCTATGACAGCCCATAGAACCCTATTTAGGAAAATGCTGAAAATTGGCACACTCATTCTAGTCAGTCTCAGCATTACACACACCAATTTCCAGGTCTCCAGTCCCAACTCTATAGCGCCACCAATGGGCCAAATTTGCACATAATTTCACATACGTTTATGCCTGTAACTTCTGAACCGTCTGGCCGGTTTTCAAAAACTTTATCTCTGGATTCCTTAGATCAAACGGAATTCAACACACTACATGCCATCAATCATGCAAGAATAGATTCCCTGCCATTTGGAATTATGTGCAAATCAAATTTTGAGCAATCACTCTGAAACATAATATATAGCATCTCTGGACTGAGCCGCACGAAAGACACCGAACCAAATTTTGATATCCTTAATCGTTCAGCCGTGAGAACCAATCAAATTTGGAGGAAGCCTCGCTAAACAGAAACTCAAGTCATATCTCGGCAGCCGCCTGTTGGAATGTTCTGCAAATGTACACACCCCTTCCTGCTTATGTATTAACCCATCACAGCAAATTTCAAGACCCCTGCTCAAAAGCTCTTGTTTCACCAGCAGGTCAAGCAGCAGTTTTATTTACATTTCTCTATGTAACTTCTGAGCAGTATGTCCGATTTTCTAAATCTTTTAATGTGCATATTGTTTTTTTGAAGCTTAAGTCATGCCAAAATCAAGTGCATGTCCACTATAGAGTATTTAATGATTAGAAATAATTTTACCAGCTAGAGTGTGAGTTTGCAGAGGGACAGTGACTGTCCTCGGGCTTCTCTCATTGGCCGGCCAATGTGCCTTCACTGATTGGTCGGCCAATGTCAGTGTGACATCATACCTAATACGAATGGATTCCTATGGCAGCCCATAGAACCCTATATAGGAAAATGCTGAAACATGACACACTCATTCTAGTCAGGGTCAGCATTGCCCACAGCAATTTCCAGGTCTCCAGCCCTAACTCTATAGCACCACCAATGGGCCAAATGTGCAGATAATTTCACATACGTTTCTGCCTGAAACTTCCAAACCGTCTGGCCGGTTTTCAAAAACCTGCTATCTCTGGATTCCATAGATCAAGCCGAATTCAACACACTACATGACATCAATCCCCCCAGAAGAGATACACTGCCATTTGGAATTTAGTGCAAATCACTTAAAATGATACTCCTCTCTCAAATTTTGAGCAATCACTCTGAAACTTGGTATATAGTATCTCTGGACCGAGCCTCACAAAACTCTTGAAGCAAATCTTGTGCGCGCCATCTGCTTGGCCCCGTATCACTGCTTGCAGTTATATTTTCTTATTAGGGGCCAAGCAGCGAAGCTTGCGAAGGCACCTATTGTTTTTGTTGGCTTTCTTATTATTATTATTATTATTATTAGGGGCCAAGCAGCGAAGCTTGCGAAGGCACCTATTGTTTTTGTTGGCTTTCTTATTATTATTATTATTATTATTATTATTATTATTATACTTTCTTCTCCAATGGGATTCCTATGGCAGCCTATAGAAGCCTACATGGGAAA
>OMKY01252355.1:0-17931 GCA_900302395.1 Bregmaceros cantori | reverse complement strand
GCTGAGGTGTGTGTTTGTGGGTGGGCAGTGCAGAGGTGTGTGATGCTGAATGTGTGTTTGTGTGTGGGTGGTACTGAGCTGTGGGCGGTGGTGCTCTGTGTGTGTGTTTGTGTGTGTGGATGGTGCTGAGGTGTGGGTGATGCTCTTTGTGTGTGTGTGTTTGTGTGTGGGTGATGCTCTTTGTGTGTGTGTGTTTGTGTGTGCATGAGGATGGTGCTGAGTTCTGGGTGGGTGCTGAGGTCTGGGTGGTGCTGAATGTGTGTGTGGGTGTTGGTGGTGAATGTGTGTGTGGGTGGTGCTGAGGTGTGGGTGGGTGCTGAGGTCTGGGTGGTGCTGAATGTGTGTGTGGGTGTTGGTGGTGAATGTGTGTGTGGGTGGTGCTGAGGTGTGGGTGGTGGTAGGAGAGGGTCCACCCTAATTTACACTCATTCTCACTTTGCCTTGACAAATGTCACAGCGTCTCTGGCCAAGGTGTGGGTGGCTCACACTGTTTTTCCAGCGTCGCCGCCAAGGTTGTTTGCCTGCAAGGTTTGTGTGTTTGTGGATCCATGTTTGTGTTGACTTGTGTGGGTTTGCAAATATGTACGAGTGTGTGTGTGTGTGTGTGTTTGCTTCCGTGTCTATAAATGTGTGCACTGCACACCCACATGTGGTGTTCTGTGTATATGGTTGTCAGCATGTGTTTTTGTGCGTATTGACATGTAACTGTGTGTCTGTGTTTTGGGGCGTGCATGTGTGCTTTTTGTTGAACAATGTACAGTCTCTCCCTGCCCACTGTGGTGCTGCCGCCCCCCGTGGCGGGGGGCTCATCCCAAGTCCCTTTTCCTTTTCTCCCATTTCTAATTTTCACTCATCTCGTCTTCAATTCCAAAAAAGAATGCGACAAAGCATCGCTTTTTTTTAGAGACCATTCTCTGCCTACGTGCAAGTGTGTGTGCACGCGTGTGTGTGTGTGTTTTGAATGTGTGCATGCCGGCGTGTGTGGCTTTAAGCGTGAGCGTTGGTGCACGCCGTTTGCGTTTACATGAAGTAGTTGTTGCATGTTGAATAGGTTCCCCAGCTGCTGCTTGTCTAGCACTGTCTTTCTGAGTTTAGAAACACACACACACACACACACAGCTGTTCCCCTGCTCTTTGTCCTCCCAACTACCGCTCATCTCTCTTTTTCACTGTCCCCCATGCAGCTACTTATGTTCTGTTTGGTTGTTGTTGTTTTTTCTTAGACACAACCTGAGAACTTGAGTCGGCCACATCCATCTGGTGCGTTCTTGATTACCTCATCCATTGCCAACCCTTTCCAAATTTGGCATGTCCCCATGTCCAACATGTGAGTGTTACTTTCTGGTTCCTTGTAAAAAACACATAGTAAAGGAAACTTCAGACTCTCCTTAATCATCAGAAAATAAATGCTTGTTTCTACCTGTTTCCATTCCTTAGTTATAGCCTTTGTATATAATGTAATCCGTACGTACGTTCCACACGTTGCCACCTTCATACCTCCACACATACTTTATGTTAAACTGTACAATAACAACGTGTCCTCTAGGAGACTGAATTGGCGCCCACACACAAAATAAACAATTGTGTTGATACCTTTGCTGTGGACACACACATTTTTAATTTAAAAGCATCTCGAAACATTCCCAGAGCCTCCCCTATTTGTTGAAAACAAATGTTTTGTTCATGCATCATAAATGTACGGATGATAATAACACACCAACTTTTCAAGTCTCATCTTATTCTTGTCTTATTTTGTGACTTTGTTGACATTTTGTACAAAAAAATCCTCAATTGCTCTGTTTCATCCGTTCACACATAATCATAAGGTCCCCAGATCCGTGTAAATTTATGTACGTAATCGTCAGAGAGAACGTGTGAAACGCTCCACACATATCCGTAATTTACGTGAGGTATGAATGGGCCTTTACTCCTGTAAGGAAGGTCTACACGGTTCCCATAGTCGTACTAACTGCCCCATAGTTCATGTGCGCGTATCCATCTCTGGAGGCCGTTCTCAAATGTCTTGTACATGACATCTCCAGTGGAATTATGCTCCAACATGGCCCATTAACGTCACGCCATCATTAACATATGCTTCATTAACTCTGTGCATATGCATGTCTGCGGCGCCTACACGCACGCGTGTTCCCACCAAAGCTGTGTTTATCCCGCAGCGTTTGACCATCCTTCCCCCTGACCCGCCGACACCACCAGCACGGTCATCTCCTTCTCGCCGCCGGCATGCCGAGCGCGCTAACGTTGCCAGAAGATACAGTCCTTAGCTCGCGCATCCCGTCTCGCCGTCCGTTCATTTCGGCTCATTCATTTTCTGCTCATCATCAGCGGCGTGCGCGGGCGACACCTCCTGCGGTGTCGCCGGGGGGACACGGATCACTGCGCTTCCCTCGGGTCCCGCACACTGATTAGGCGGCAAGATGGAGGATCATCAATTCATAGCAGGATCCATACACAGCCTAATGACAGGGGAGTGTGGATGCATGTGTTTGTATGTGTGTGTTTAGAGAGAGAGAGAGAGAGAGGCGTGCGCGAGTATGTTTGCGTCTGTGTGTGTAACCATGCTGAGAGAGAGCGCGACGTGCATGAGTATGTTTGCGTCTGTGTGTTTTTGCTGAGAGAGAGAGAGAGGGGGCGAGAGAAAGAGATTGGAATGTTTTCTTGCGCGCGTCTGTGTACGCGAGTGCGCGGGTGGCTGCGTGCGTTTCTGCATGTATATTTGACTGAGTGTGATGGTCAATTAAAATGGTGAGGTGGGCTAAAGAGAGTGATTATGTACTGACCTTTCCTGCCATTTCTTCACGCCGTGACCGTGAAAGGGTTATGAGCAGGGCTTCGAAAACGAACACACAAACACACACACGGCAACCCAATCAACATGCGCACCGAGGTTCTTCTCCCCTTATAGGGAAGAATTAATCAAGTTTTTTCTCCCTAATCTGAGGATATGGCCCACGGCTGATTGAACGCTAATGTCCACTCGACTGCCTACCTGCACGTAGAATATCCCCCCACACACAAGAGACGGGATCACAAATAGACATGTACACCATAACTAATAGTGTGAAAGTGATGGTTAGAATTGATCGAATGACTGACTGTTTTTGTTATGGTGTGTGTGCCAGTCATTTGTGTGTGTGTGTGTTTTTGTTTATTTGAGTGTCTATGTGTGCGCTTGCACACATTCCTAAACGATCGTAAAGCAATCAATAGGCTTCTCGACAGTCGCTGTACGTGTTGGCCACCATGAGATGCCATTTCTGCACAGTTATGGCGTGACGACAAACCTGACTAGATTAAAAGAGAATACGCAGACGCGCTCACTCGCGCACACACGCACGCATGCATGCACACAAACATGCACACACAACCCAACACACTCGACACCACAGCATCAGCAACAACAACAACAAATGAATGTCAGATGAGGGTATAAACAAAAGGGAATGCGGACGCATGGATAGTTAGCGGGAGCCACATGCCAATTATAACGCTCGACGGTACCAATTACGACCGGAGAGCGCTGGCACGTTGTGCCAAAGAGCCAAAGGTCAGCGCATTTTCACATTTGCGACTTCCAGGAGTCCAGAAGACCGATGGAGTGACGGAGGTGGAGAGAGACACAGATTACTCTTTGGACAGAGAATAAAATAAGATAATATTATAATAATAAAACTATATAACTATATATTGACTGACTGAAGCCACAACAAGATTCACACTGAATTCAATTGCTTTTTGACTTCTCTTTGTCTGGCATAGCAGACTCTTCATCCCAGTTCCCGATTTTATCCTGTCACTATCTCTTTCAATAATCACTCTCTCTCATACAGACTTGGGGTTAAAAAAGAAAAATATAATAATAACAATGATTGAGGTCCACATCTCAGCTTCCAAATTCCTTGGACCCCTTCTGCTTCAGGATTGATTGTTCATCTGACCCTATTTGCAGTGGATAGTGCAATGCTTAGCATACAGCAACAAGGTCCTGGGTTCAAATCCTAGCCCTGCCAGGTATTTTCTGTATGGATTTTTACATGTTCTACCCGTGTCTGTGGGTTTCCTCCAGAAAACCCAGTTTCCCCCACCACAAAAAATATGCATGGGTTAAATGTGATGAATTCTCCCTGGTATTTTTATGATCATAAAAATGTAGAGAACTATTTTCTGTAATCATAAAATAGGGGAAAGTAGGAGCGTTATAATATCTGGCTTTACATGTCATAATACTGTGGATTATTATTCAGTCCTTCATAAGTATTAGTATAAGTTATGAGTATTGTTACTCTAAGCACATTTGTGCAGGGAATAAACAGGTAAGTTGCCTTACCTCATAAGCACATAAATCACTCTCTCATATTAATGTTGACTTCATGTGTAGAAACGCATGTGTGCCATTGTCTCGGCACCTGCGTATGTTTGTGTCGTATATGTGCGTCAGTGTGTGTGTGTGTGTCCACAAGCATTCTTTGGATTTTCTTTCTCTCATGATTGATCTCCATTTTGGATAACAATTGGATTGTGGACATAGCGGCTTTAATATGAATGGAAATGGAGTTATTGATTTTGGCCATGATGAACTGCTATTTGGATTAACACTGTAGCATGCTGCACATTAAACAAGATATTCAACAGCCCATTGTGGGAGTATGTGTTTGTGTGCATGTGTGTGTGTATATATATATAGGTTCACACAAACGCATAGATTGGTTACACACACACTGTCAAACACACGTGGACACATGGTGCACACACAGGCACAGATACCGGGTACACACGCAGAGGCACACACAGACTGCACACAGGCAAACACACAGGGTGCACGTGCACATACGCTGTCAAACACACACAGGGACACATGGTGCACACAAACACACACAGGCACAGATACCAGGTACACATGCAGAGGGACACACAAAGGGCACACAGGCAGACACACACACTCCGGCACATACACACACACACACACACACCCAGCAATCTACATCACACCAACACCACCAAAGGCCTTGCTCTCTGCACAGACTTCAAACCCCACAGCTATTGTGGCCAAGGCCGTGCAAACATTTTGATCATATCTTCACTTCATTTTGGGAGACAATATTCCTCCAAAGCCACTAAATAAAACATCCCCGAGGAGATGGGAGCGGATTGGAACTTTTTGAAGAGTGGAGATGCAAAGGGCTCGGATAAAGGAATCCATTGTTGATGGCATTCATGCATGCAGGTTTTGTGTGTGTGTGTGTGTGTGTGTGTTGAGCTTTGTTGTTCGATCACTTCAGCCACTGCACAAAAGCTTTGAGTCAGTTCGAGCAGCTGTATATGAAACTTGGCGTCTTCAGACCTCACATGGGATTTGGATGTGAAGTGAAATAGTCATATATGTAAGGAGGTGGGGGCGGAATCCATATTCATGTACGAGAGACACACAGGCTGGAGCAGGTGTTTTGAATTTGTGGGCTTGAGAAAAAATGGGTCCATGGTACAAAAATGTCCATCTTGTTTTTGTACCAACGCCATTTTAATCACACCGCTAGGAGTCTTCACAAGTCAAGTACGGTTCAAAAATCAGTACTGCAAAGTGAGTCATGACAGCGCTTTTGCGTCCTGAAAACGAAACCTATCGTCTCTTCTGATTTTGATGCCTGGCAGTACATATCGGCACATAACGTGCATCAATGCTCCATCGTAAAAAAACACCTCTCCATATATTAAATACAAATGGTGCGCTTCTTGTGGAAAAAAATGTGTTGCTACATAGCGTTACCAGGGGGAGCCCTCGCAAAACTTAACTTGCAGCAGTTTGAAGACGTTTTGAAGAATGGCTTAACATCACGTGGTAGGCCTAATGTTCTGTTATAGTACAGAAAATTGAGAACATTTCTATAAACTTCATTTCCATTTCCTTTATTTTGTATTTATTTCATTCTTCCAAATGTTTATAAATTGGTATATTACATTATTACAGTATTGCACATTATTAGTGTGGGTTAATTATTAATATATTGCATGATAATACTTGTATAAATGTTTATTATTTACATGTGTCATTTTTCTGTGTTTCAGTTTCACAATGAGGTGTGCAATTTTTGATGCATCAACATATTAAAAATGAAACAAAAAATCAAAAAGAATAAAGTAATAAGCAAACACACACACACACATACACACGGGGGCGTGATAAAGCATAGCATTTACCGTCTCAGTTCAGACCAGTGGTACAGCCCACTCTATACACCTGAAATCATGTGCAAATGCGACTGGCCATGTCAGGAAATCCAACATGCCTCCCGAAATGGCTGGCTTTGCAAGTGATAATAGATGAAGAAGGTGTGTGTGGTCACAAATGGTGCTCAAAAAAAGAAAAGAAAGAAAGCCAAGTGCTCTGCAATGTGCTTAACTGTAATGTAGTCGTTATGCATTGATTTGGCACCGATGGAAATGACAATAGTGAGGAGGGAGAGAGGGAGAGGGAGGGAGAGAGAGAGAGAGATTGATTAGTTGTGGTTGTAGTAGCCGTGTGTGGTCATGTATGTCTTTGTGTGTGTTGGTAGTACAAATAAAATGTACCTACCTGTGTGCAGGGTTGGGAAAATTACTTTTAAAAAGTAATCTGTTACAGTTACAAGTTACTCATTGAAAATTCAGTAACGCAGTCCCTTACCCTTACCCTAACCCTAACCAAGTGGATTACTTTTGGATTACTTCACGGGTGGGCAGCGGGCATATTGCTCCCAGCATGCGGTTTGTTTACACTCTCACTGCGGGCCCAGGGCGTACAGAGACACGGTTCGAGAGAGAAATAATTGTTGTAATGTGTAAAATATAAGTTAATTGCTTGCTCTATATCCTCAATGCCAAGCCATGTCTATAATTTTACTGACAAATCCATTGCCTGTGTGTGTGTGTGTGTGTGTGTGTGTGTAAGCAACTGCAGCATATATAATTATACAATTTTGGTCCACATCTTATAAGGCATTCTCTAAAGACATTACCCTGAATGTTCCCCTGTGAGTGACAGCATATCCATGCAACATGGTCTTAATGGTTAGTAAATGCTGCAAATCTGTGACACGTTAAGGCGTCCGCTCTGCACACAAGACGCCCGCGGCAGAGGGAGAGAGCCCACGTTGAGTCTGGCCACGCCAGGCTATATGATTGCGGTGGCGGCGGATGGTGCGGCCCCCTTTTAATCAAGGTGAGTAATATTAGCGTCTGTGAGCGGTGGGAAGCGGCCACATTATCATGTCAAGTTACAAATTAAAATGGCGGCGGCGGCGCCGACTGAGCTCCAATACAAATGGGCCATCACGGGGGCCATCTGAGTGTTCTAATGACATTTTTCCACATGCCAGACAATTAATTCCATCCATCTACATAACCTTTCCCAAAGCTGCCTACAAAATACAAATGGCCTTTTTAACGGCGGCAAATGAATGGAGTCGGCAGTCGAAAAAGTCTGAGCTGAGACGATCGTTTGGCGTTATTTAACAAATGCAGTTAATTGGATTTTGATGCGTCGGAACGTCTTATTTCCGGAGGCCGGCCAGGGTGAGATGGCTAGCCGGCTAACGGGGCGGGAGCGCGCTAAGCTAATTCAATAGGCTAAATGGAGACGCTGGGGAACGACGTGCAATCATCACTGCATTAGGATCCTCACTCGCCACCATGTAAACATTACTTCCCCTGCATGTCGTTAATCTTTCGGCCTCTCTGTCTCTTTAGCTCTCGTTCGCTGTCTCTTATTCTCTCCCGATCGTTCACTCACGTGCTTGCCCTCTCAATTTTAATTTCCATTTTGACCTCTCCAAGTCTTTCTGTCTCTTTCTCCCACTCTCTCTCTCTTGCCCCCTTCTGCTCTCAGTTTTCCCTTCTCCATCCTTTTGTTTAATGAAAGTTGAAGTTGAAGTTCTGCTCGGGTGTCTCAAGTGAATTCACAAAAAGCAATTTAGTCAACAGAAAAACGCTCATGTGCCCAGATACGCCAGACTGCTTAGCTCCTCACTTTCCGCACGTGGAAACAGGCAACCGCCGACTTCCATCAGACGGCGTCCCGAGGGAGGACAAAGCAGGGCGGTGGGGGGGGAAACCGCGGTGTGTCGGGTAAGGTGGTAGAAGCACGTCTGGCTCTGACGGAGGTGAGAACCAGGCTAATTCATTAAGCATTGATCACGGCGAATGACAGCAAAGTGCTTCGACATTTAGCGCGGCAAATGACTGACAAATTGGTGCGCCGTTTTTTCCAACATTCTCCCCAACTCTCTTTAATGGCTAAAGTAGAAGCGCGGGAAAGCAATAAAAATGTTAGCAGACAGGGCCGTGATCATCTCCCCCGACCCACCTAGACCATTACGCGCTCCGCGCCTGGCGTCTAAACGCTCCTAATGCCTTCCGTGGAGGGCACGTTCTGCCCCTAATGATGCATTTTCAGCAAGTGTTTCTTACTTTTTGACAGAAATTACACAGCCTTTTATTTGATTGGTTTCAGGGTGGTTTGTAAGCGGAGACCCACCCCATTATACAACCTTGTTGGATGGAGCCATTAAGCTGAGTTGCCCGTCTCCACCTACCTGAGGATCAGTTGAAGGCGCTTCATCTTTTCACTCGTGTGATGACCTCATAACTCTGGGTGTGCTACACACAAATTTGTGCGCGCACACACACATTCGAAAACACTGAGACAAGCTTATGATCTTCTGGATGGTAGGTGTAAACCTAATGGCTATCATTCTACATGTCCTAAAAAAATGGTTGCTGCCCGCTGCGTTTCGTCATCTGTGAGCACAATTAAATGGGTTTTCATCCCTGGAGGCAGGATTGGAGGTAGATGCATGTGCACGTGTGAGATGCTTTTCATGTTTTAACCAAACAATTATCGGTGTGTCTCACAATGTCTTGCGAAACTTGAACCGTACATTTTTAAAATGGAAGGGTGATGGCATTTGTATCACACTGCCACACTCAATGCCTCACTAGACTCTTTGAGTGTCTCTTGCCGTCTCTCTATTTCAACCTTTTTTGTAATTCTTTTCTTTATTTTATTTAGTTTTTTTGTCTCTGAGAGAATGAGGAAGCAGAGCTGCAGCAAAGCGACAGGAAGCGAACCCACACTGCTGTCTGTGGGTTCGAGGTGTACTCCGCTCTGTTGAACAAACAGTGCCAGAACCTCTCAAAAAACATGCTGGAGTCGGACATGGTTTTGGTAAAAGTGCACAGTGACTCCTACTTTTGCATTACCTTTGATGTGCCTCATACGATCTTACGAGACTTGCACTTAGCTTTAGCCAGCAGCCTCTGGGATGCTTTGGAATATGATCACTGATACCTTTTTATATACCCGATACACAGAGCATAGGGGATGTAATGGTTTTGCATGCGCTGCCGCCATGGATTCTTCATGTTAACGCAATAACTTTTGAACGGATGGATGGAGCTCAAATCAAATCAAACTTCATTTATATAGCACTTTTCATGCAGAGCAATTCAAAGTGCTTCAATGCAACACAACAAAACAAAACAACAAAAAATAAAAGGAACAATTGACCCACAACCTTCCCAACCCATTAAAAAACAAGCATGCATACATACACATACAAGGGCATCCATACACACACACACAAGCAATGGATTTGTGAATAAAATTATAGGCATCGAGGATATACAGCAAGAGGAAACACTGGAGTACTAATGACAAAATACAATTTAAAGATTGATAATAATAAACTAAACTAAAGATGTTAAGATGATATCAAAATTTTGTAAATAAATAAGTAGTTCATATAATAAGTAGACATGTGGTGACTAAGAGCCAGTTAGTTAGTTTAGCTAGTTTTAAATAAATGTGTCTTAAGTTTCCTCTTTAAAAATATAATATTAAATATAATATATTTGTCCCAGTGTGGGTGTGTTAATACTCCCGGGTTGGTTTATGAAGTGATTCGATTTTGGAGACTTTCAAGATGGCTGATTTCAAGATGGCCGAATTTTTATTTGGTCCATAACTTCAGATCGGGTGGATGGATTTGACCCAAATGTGTTTTTTAGCTTTGGCGACATACCTTTTAGCAGTTAGGACGAGTTGAAAACAAATGTACCTGCACCCCCCCACACTCCCCGCTTCCCCCCACCCTCCACCCACACACTCCTCCCACGCCCCAACATGCAGTAACAGACTGTGGGGTTCTTTGCTGTGCTACTGGCACAATGAGTTCTGAGCGTACCTCACAAAGCTTTTGTCTTTCATGTTTTGTTGAGAGGGAAAAAAGCTGCTGCCTTTAAACACTCCTGACCTCTGGAGGCTCTGCATCGTTATACTGATGTTATTTTCAGTGATGCCAGTAACTCATGTACAGTAACTAAGTTACTTTGATTTAAACTTTTTTTGCTAAGTAATAGGGCTGTTCACGATTATTTTTTTTGGTGGTGTTCAGGGTACTGATATAATTGGGCAATTCATAGCTACTGGAAAGTAGTAATCTGCCAAATTGGACTGATTGGTTGCCAATTAGGCTTTTTATAAAAATATACAGCATCAGGTATCGTTAACGGTAACCCAACACCTCATCTCGGTTGGGCCCATTGGTGTTTCCTTTTCAAATACACCCCCTAATTCTGGAGTGGAATTGATTGGACACTGATGTGGTCCAAATACAGGGGATCTTGTCCCTTGCTAGAAATTGAGCATTGGTCAGGACATTACCCTGGTATAGTTGTACTGCCAGGTAATGCATTTTTATTATTACCTGCGCCGGGCCTGCGCCACGAAGCAGGTTATGTTTTTGGTAGCGTTGGTTTGTCTGTCCCCAGGATAACAGAAAAAAGTTGTGCATGGAGCCGAATAAAATTTTGCACAGGTGTTGAAAATGACACACAGAAGAATCAACTAAATTTTGGTGCATTTCTGTAGCCTATAAGTAACATAATCATACTTAATCACCAACTTATCGATAGATCGCTGGGCACTTACAGCCGTCACGTGACCAGACTTCTGGGTCACAAGGGCCACTGGGAAGTGTAGTTGGCATGTTCACCAGTGGGAATACAGTCTATGGGCCAATCGCAATCTCGCTACTCGAGCACTTGCATTGATAATGGATAAAGGTAGAAGGTATCACCTGCTGCCAGTGGGGTGCCACCACCTTTGTAAGTTACCCCGCCCCCCCCTGCTGTGCAGCGGCCACAGCAAAGTGTTGTGGATTCAGGGAGGGGTGTCACACGCGCAGGGGTGGGGGTGAGCAATGGCGTATCCAAATTGGCACCACCCCTTCGTGGCCGCGTTAAGAACAGTGGAAACACGTTCCCCGTTAACTGAACTAAACTTAACCGAGATGCGCCAAACTGTGCCTTGAGTTTTTTTGTAGTGGAGAAGTGGCTTAACAAACAAAGCTGCATGATTTGCGCTGACCAAATTCACGTTAGAACTTCAATTCCTCACATGGAGAATACACATAGCATAATCCCTACAATGGTAAATGCTGATATTATAATTTCATTGCGACCATGAAAAGCTTCCAAGACAGTCCAGGAAATGGCCGTGTTAGAAAAGGCGTCGAGGAGGAGGAGGTGGGCAGCCATCAAACTCCACCAGCAAGCCTTCCGTGGTGGCCAGTGTCGACTTAATGGCAAATGGATGTCATTGGGGTTTTTACTAGTGCACCACGAGCCCGCGCGAGAGAAAGAGAGACGCTATCACAGTAGATAAATGAATTAATATTTTACTCTTCAGCCACATTTCCCTCCCATTTCACCCCCCTCCTTCTTCTTTACGCCCCCCACCACCCACCACCTCCCCTTTCGCCCTCCACCTCAAACACCTCGACACCGACACTCTCTCTCACCTACACCAATGGCGAAGGTCTCCACTCTCAGGCCGGAGAGAGATAGCGGATAGGCAACTGGGTGGGGAGGGTGTGGGGGGGGGAATTGGTCTAAATTAAGAAGAAAGCGCAGAATAGTGTGGGGAGATGGGGGGAGGTGGGGTGAAATGTGAGCTGTGAACTCCTGTTAATGTTATTCAGGAGACAGCGAGTCATGTAAAGAAGGGAGAAAGGCTCCTTTCTTGTAGCACTCAAGGACATTAACGGACCCGGGCTAGCAGTTATTAGCATTAGCATTTATATATTCAGCACAATTTCCCCGATCTGGGGATAGTCGGAGCGGTCACGCTACAGAGCGATGAAATGAAGGGAGAGCAGAGGGAGAGAAACTGTCTCTTCTCATGGATGTCTCTGTCTGTCCTCTATTCACCATCAATCATTATTTCTACATTCACATAAACATTTAATTATATATATATATATATATATATATATATATATATATATATATACATACACACACAAATGACACTAGAGCTGCAACTGATAAGTCGATTAATCGATGATAATCGATTATTGAATTAATCGACAACTAATTTGATAATCGATTAATCAACAGCAATTAATCGTTTCCTTGTTTGGTCACTGCTCTGCTTAAACTTGTTGAATATGTCGTTCAACGTTTGCAATATCAACAATGCTTCAGGTTAATAATCACTTCCATTTCGTGCGCCAGAATCGTGGGTTCGCTTACCCTTACTCGACATCTCTGCCGCATGTCTCCTCCTCCTTCTTCGCCCTTTTTCCAGCCAGTCCTGAATAAAGCTACGAATGGGGCGCAAAAAAAGACATTTGTTACGAAAATACAAATTCAATTTTAGAAACAATTTCAAAGAAAAAACGAACAGAATCGATTAACCGCCAGAAAAGTTGGCGGATTAATCGATTATCAAGTTAGTTGCATCTCTAAAAGACACTATAAGCACTACAATAGCACTTTATTGATATAATAAAGACATTTGTGCAGGTACGGTGGAAACAGAAGAAATGGCATTACATCTTAACATAATTTCAACTGCGTTTAGACAGGCTGCTTTGCGCTATAGACATCCGTGTACACACACACACACACACGTACTCTGCAGTGAACTCTGGACTATATTATTCTTCAAACATTATTAAAAAAAAAATGAATACATTGGAATTGTCCAACACTTCCTATTCTGGGTCTATATGAACTAAATTAGTTGTGTTCAGCAAACAAACCCTCACAATTAATTTGGCAGCAATAGATTAAAAATTGTAATTTTAATACATATAGTAATCCTTAGACTACACCCCTAGTATGGGGTAGCATCTATATCTGTGTGTGTGTGTGTGTGTGTGTGTGGAACATGCCTTTGTCACTAACTGAGCCAGAATAGGCAATGAGCCGGACGGATGCAAGGACGTTCCGCGCAATTCAATCGCCAATTGGCTCCAAATCCGTGTAGCAACACGCGCTGCCGTCACGAAATGATGATGGCCACTCCACACTTCCTGGGGACAATGGTTCGTAGCACGGTAATCAATAGTAAAGATTCACTGAGAGAAATTGTATTGTCACATGGTTTTTTTTCTCCGCCCTTTCTCCCTGTAATCTTAAATATTTAACACTGCGGCCGCGAAGGCCATGGGGCAGAAAAAGAGAATAGCAGGACAATGGAGACCATTGGAATACTGTATTGCTCGTCCGCTAGGCACGTACGCAATGCATTCTTGAGATAGTATGTCCATGAATGTGTGAGGCAAATGCATGAATTGCCGTTCGAGAAAGCAGGACTCATTGTAACATTAGCCAGAGCAGTGTGAGGCTGACGCCAGGGGCCCACCAGCACCAGTATTAGCCATACCCTGCAAGCTGTGTCCGGCCGCAGCAACGTTGGGGTCCACTAATGGGATAATTTCTGTAGATCGAAGGTGCTTCAGACCAGACTTCGCTCAAAGAGTAAAGCCCCACAATTGCAGATCCAAACCAGTCTTTGGCAGAAAAGGTTGGGGACCCCTGCTTTAGACCGAATGTTCTATAGACCGAAGTTTCTAACCCGAACCAAAACCTAACTCTAACCCCAAACTGGTTTTGCACCGATACCGGTATCGGACAGACCCGGTATTGGCTCCTTTTTTGTGAAATCAGTATCGGCGAGTACCAACTCGGAGTATCAAACCAATGCCATTTTTCCGATGCCTGTATGAGACTTGAACACAGCTGTTTGCAGCAGAGCCTCGGAGAAGCCTGCTCTGCTGGTGGTACGCAGCTCAGCGGAGAACACTGCCTACAGCCAACAACCTTTTATATTTTACGTTCTTACTGCTGCACTAGTATGACTTTGAGAGTTTACTTTGATCCTATAATTTTACATTTACCTTCATAAAGTTTCCAACTTGCACGAGTTTTATGCCTTCATGAAAGTTGCACTTCAGTATTTTGCACTACAATTGTATCGGTATCGGCCGATTTTGCACAGCCAGGTATAGGGTATCGGTATCTGCACCAAAAAAATGGTATCGGTGCAACTCTACCCCTAACACCTAACCCCTAACTTCGAAGCCTAACCCAGAATGAACGCGAAGGAGAGAGAGTGGGGAGTGGAGAGAGGTCGACGACTTAGCGCTGTGCGGTGGCGCTCGGCTATTGTGATATCAAACTTCAGTGAAAATCACACCCTACATACACATTAACCATTTTTTAAGAACATGTGGGCCAGCTACAATACCTTCTTTGGCCACAGGGTGGCGATCACGGCATTCGCTTCAACATAGTTAAAGATCATTCAGATCTATCCACTACAAAAGAAGTTATAGGTTGTCTAAGGTGGTGAGCAGTTCTAAGTGCCTCCCAGTCGGCTAGGGATTTCAAAAAACATCGCTCTTTGAAGATACAATGTTTTGAGTGTCTGTTTGCCGCCAAACACCCGAGTCGCACGGCTGGTCGGCAGCTAATACCGATTGGCAGGCATGGATAAACCGTGTCTGGAGCGTTTTGCTGGGGGCTGAAGTAAGTGATTTTTTAAGAACAATTTTTTTAAAATACTTATCATTGGTCTTTCATGTCATGTTATACATCGTTGGATGCGTAACAAGTTGAAGTAAACATTTATTGACTCGTAGTTCAGATTCGGTGAATTACCGCGCACCGCCAGCAGGGTACAGTCGAATATATGGTCATATGCTGTTACATTGAAGGACGTATTATTTTTTTTTTTTTTTCAAAAGTTACTAAGTGGATTTAAACCAAATTCACCCAAGTAGTAGCCAACACATCCGGAACATACTGAAAAAAGAATAATTAATAATAATACAACCAAACAAAATTAAAATACATAAAGATGCTGTTTAATTCTCTATTTTTATCACCCCCAAATAAAAGTAGGATGAACTTAGATACATATAAAAAGTTCTAAATCTCCACCAGAAGCCCTGGTTCCATACATTCCGCAATTATCTCTTAGGGACATTTTTTTGGAAGTTTGAGGGGGTTATTGCACTCACAACAAATGACAAACAAATCACAAAAATATTTCAACTGTCTAGGGTGGTAGCTAAGGTGGTTTGAAAAAAAGGAGCCAAGATGTGTATAGCAATGACTATCTTTTATAGGGTAGATCCATGGTTATTTATGGTGAGGTCACAAACGGAGGAAAAAATGCTAGGTCTCTAAGGGTTAATTTTGCAGTAGCATGATCACGACCACAATGCAACTGGAAGTATGACAATTTTAAGAGGACCCAATGAGCCCTTGTAGACACACTCTTTGAGCAAAGTCACGAGACAGTCGCTGTGTCCGAAATCCCTATCCCCCATATAGTGCACTATATGGGTTGCATGCCATTTTGTAGGGGTGTCTGAATTTCCCATGTACACTGTATAGTGCACTGAAAGTGTCCCACAATGCACAATACTGTCTGAACCAATACCTCTGAGTTTTGGAGGGGGGCCCCGACATACCAACCTTCATTCTTGACACAACCAGTGAACTCAGGGAAAAAAAAACACCAACACATTTGGTTTTTAATAGGTTGGGAAGGTTGTGGGTCAATTTTGTTGTTTTGTTGTGTTGCTGTGAAGCACTTTGAATTGATCAGCATGAGGTGCTATATAAATAAAGTTTGATTTGATTTAATTTTACCAGCAAAAAAAAAGTTCACTACGAGGCTTACTCAGATAACAGCGAATGTGAGTTTTCAGGTTGGTATGCACTGCAAAGCACCTGCCATTGCCTCTGGCTTATAAATATAATATAATGCCAGATAGGGCGGGTCTGACGCTCTGGGTCACATGCTGGATGGAGGCAAATGGTTTGAATAATTGAAGATTCAGAGTAATTTTATTGTCAAGAAATGGGGAAAGCGATGATGTTGACTCATTGGATGGAATTTAATACACAGCACTGCAGACGTTAAGCTGCTAATGGGTGAACCCGGGCCCCTGCACCGGGGTCAGAGGTCATAAGCTCAAGCACTCAGACGGTATGATTGGCAGCAATGCTGCAAACGTGACACGCTGACCATTTAATTTGAGCGGAATGACACATGCTGAAAGCTCATTAGCAAGAGAGCAGACGTCGAGACAATGAACCCCAATGGAACGTCTATCTGAGTGCACAATCACTGGGGGATTTAGAGTTTTTCGCTCATATCCAGGGCTTGAAAACAAAATTATTTTTGAAACATTCTGTTCAGAACGGTGCAGGCAGGTCTATATTTAACGTTTTTGTTCTCGGAACCGTTCCGCCACCAAAATATCGGTCGTGAACCGGTTCGGAACATAAACATTTTGTTTGCGCTTGAAGTTCCTTATATTGTACAATGTAAGTTTATATATAGTTTTTATACAAAATATTTGGTGGACTGCAAACTTCAGTGCACAAGATGGAGCCCCAGATGCATGGGAGCTTGACGACTGACAGTGAAAGTGGACGGAAATAGTCTCCCAGACATAGGATACGTTAAAATATATAGAGAATAAAAAACCCAGTTTTTGACCGGTTCTGTGGATTTCATAATGTTCCGTTTCTGTTCCGGAACGTTTGAAGAAATAATTTTCTGTTTCTGCTCCTCATAAAATTCTGTAAAATTCCGCTTGTTTTCGTTCCTTGAATCGGTTCGGAGCACTGCTCGTATCATGAAGTATCGTATGAAAGAGCAATTCCGATTTTTTTATCCTGAGTTTGTAAGTAAGAAATCTGTTCATGCTGTGCAACCAGGGATCAACACAGAATGAAGCATTAAATTGATTCATTCAACACTTGGAATGTATAGTTGTAGAGAGGTAACTGAAATAGTCTTCATCAGTTCCAGAAAGAGGCGCGACTTAAATTAGCCCATTATATGTCACCTAACGTACAACATAATCACAGACATTGAATTGAAAATTCGTTATAGTTTTTATCCTGACGTCTGTCATTTAAATGTCAATTATGACACGAATAAGGATTGTCTGCCCTAACGACGAAGTCTCACAATCCAGGGCATATAAATATTGTGTAATTGCCACACAGACTTAATTAACTTCTCATTGGCCGAGCGGGTACGATCAGCATTTTGTAACCCATAGCCAGTTTGAAAATCCGGTGAGACACAAGCTTTTACTTAGTATATGCAAAACACTCTACGTAGCATCAAGTAATGTTAATGATGCACTTGTCTTAGTGGCGTAATGATTAGTTACCGGAATTAATATTAATTAAAAATTGCTATCGACAGGTGTCTATGCCACAACTCTAGAGACAGTGAGGAGAGGCAGTAGGTGATTTTACTCGTATCATTATTATCGACCGTACTAAACCAGTTTCTAAAGATGGTAAATGAATGAATGAAATTGAATGAAATGTATTTAACGACAGACAGTGCAGAGCCATTACTCATTCCAGCATGTCACACAGCAATAGAGATGATATTCATTGCTAAATGATATCCGTCTGTCGGCAAGCACCCCTGAGGGGGGGCTCGTTGATTCTTGTGAGGCACGGTGCATACTCGGCGGGTACGTTCTTAGATTCCGGTGGGAGGAGGGGACAGGGGTGCTCGATCGAGACATTCGAGCCTGGGGTGTGTTGGTG
>OMKY01252350.1:4214-19092 GCA_900302395.1 Bregmaceros cantori | reverse complement strand
GAGGAGAGAGAAAAAGGAGGCAGGGAGAGAGAGAGTGGGGGAGGGGGGGAGGTGGGGGGGCGGGGGGGAGAGAGGGGGAAGGGGGGGGGAGAGAGAGGGGGGGGGGGGGGGGAGGGGGGGGGGGAGGGGGGGGGGGGGGGGGGGGGGAGAGAGAGGGGGAGAGGGAGAGAGGGGGGGGGGGGGGGGGGGAGAGGGAGGGAGAGCGGTGGGGGAGGGAGGGAGAGAGAGGCGAGAGAGAGTGAGTGAGAAAGAGGGGGAGGGGTGAGAGAGAGATGGAGAGAGAGAGAGAGAGAGAGAGAGAGAGAGAGAGAGAGAGAGAGAGAGAGAGAGAGAGAGAGGGGAGAAAGAGAGAGAGGGAGAGAGGAGAAAGAGAGACAGAGGGGGTGGAGGGAGAGAGACAGAGAGAGAGAGAGTCTCATTGTCCATCTGCCTCCTTCTCTAACTGTCTGCTCTCTTTTCTCACTCACTCAAATCACATCAAATCAAAAGAGGCTTTATCAACATGATACTGACCATCATGCATCACGGAAATAATACATGAAAGAATGAATGTTATTTTAGGACAGACAGTACAGAGCCATTTCAACATGAGGTATGAGAAGATGGTTGTACATGACAGGCTGAACAGAACTGCTAAATTTCACCCGGCTGTCTGCGGAGGGAGTACAGCTATGCAAATATACATGTATCTCTGGTTATGAACATAAACCACAAACAATCAATGAATAATGACATACATTCATTGGAGTTCATTTTTTGGAGGTCCATTTTTAGAATGATGTGTTTTGAAGGGAGACATGCTTCCTCCATGAACGGATTAGTGCCTATTGAACAGTGGCACAATATCACACACACACACACACACACGCACACACACATACCTCCCAGGTAGTCTGCCCTGTAGCTATGGAAACAGCCAGGACCCAGCTTCAAGGTAAACACCATAACAGATGACAGTATATTGATATAACAGCGCCTAAGTTAATTATGTAAGGTGGATTGCCCTAGGGTGGGCCATTGCCCAATGTGGCACACCTAAGTTCCAGTGGATCTGGCTCCTCCCTAAACAAATGAATGTCAGTGAAACTATGGTAAAAGCAAACTATGGCAATGTGTCTAACATTAAGATCAACTGTTCAACACTACATTTCACTGTTCTACATTAGCCAACTGATATTGCATATTAGGATGCTGCAAAGGGCCCACATGAGGGCAACCACCCTACTTTCAAGCCACAATTCCTATAATAACACAGAAAGAATCTGATGGCTCAGCTAGAGGCGATTCTATGGTCTGCAACAGAAATTCACCAAATTTGGTACTCCGTCACTCAAATAGACGAGTTTGGGCACTTCCGGTGCCTGCACGTCACTTCCGGTGTCATTTGCGTGCCATGTATTTGCCTATTTTTACAACATGTCTATTCCGGGGGAGCACACACCTAGCATAATGCCAGGGTTATTTAAAAATTGTGGTGGTAACTTGCGGTTTGCTCTGTGACCCACAAACGCATGATTTAATAATCAGTTCAACTCGTTCCACTTTCTCATTCCTTTTGGAAGAACTAGTAGAAGCAGCCAGCCTATTGGTCCAGAAGAACATGTGACCACTTGGTGAGTAACTTTAAGTCGGATTTTGACTGTATTTATCAATATTTATACAAAATTATGAACGGAACGAGTGGCGTGATGTGTAATGGTCACAGCACCATTTCAATAAATCAAGGACAAATTGTGCATATTTTTTTTCACACGAAAAAAAGGTAAGAAGAATAAAAACTGTAAAAAAAAATATAAATAAATAAATAAATATCCATTGCAGTTAACACCATATATTATTACAACGAAATAATATGTTTACAGTGTTTATTATAGTATTTATTTTGCAACAACAATATTTTCTTTCCACCATGAAGATGAACTAAGTCAAGTACAATAAATATATAATAAAACAAACTGCAGAATGAATCAAGATATTAGATGCTTTTAATTTGTCTGGGACTAATGTTATGACCGCAGGTAGACTGTGATTCAAACAGATTTCAGCAGAAGCCCAAGTGGGGGCGCCAGCCTCTGCATTTTAATCATTTTAGGTGATGATGTGTCGCTGCCCTCTGCTGGTGACATGAATAATGACCGTTGCACGGTCATTATTAACATTAACTCCAGACATGCACCGAGTCCCAGCCATATTTGCGTTGCCATCGTGGTTGCATAGCTTATCTAAACTTTTATTATTAATTTAGTTTTTTCATGTATTGTTTCTCTTTTCACTATTTAATTTTATGTTTCTCTTTCACTAATATATTGCGGTCATATTCATTCATTCTTTCGTTCATTCATTCATTCAAAAATGTTGCTTTGTTGAGATGCATGTGTTGTTTGTGAACTGAAACAAAACCATTCATTCATGAATTCATTCATAATGTGTGTGTGTGTGTGTGTGTGTGAGTGGATGGGTGAGCATATGCATGTGTGTAATTACTATTGAAGTGAGGTAATCCCGGATTAGATCTGTTGTTAGAGAGGATATAAGGTCATGTCATGTTGCATTAAAAACATGGAAAACGCATGCTAACACCATGTCGCTAACGAATGCTAACACCACATCGCTAACAGATGCTAACACTACGTCGCTAACACATGCACATCGATAAAAGGAGTAGATGTGGAACACTAAGAATGAAGCCTTAAAATTGCACAGAGACACACAAAGAGCAAAGTTACCAAATTTTATTTAAGTGATTTAAGTAGGGTGTATTGCCCTAATGTGGGCCATTTTTTGGCAACTGTGGAATTTAATGTTGAACAGTTGAACTTAATGTAAGACACATTACCATAGTTTATTTTTACCATAGTTTCACTGACATTCATTAGGAGGCGCCAGAGACACTGGAGCTTAGGTGTCCCACATTAGGCAGTGGCCCACTTTAGGGCAATCCACCCTATATTTTAAAGATGTGGTATCCTCCATTTTTTTCAATGTATATTTGGAGGTTTTTATTCAGGATGAATAAGTTTGGTGCCGATTAATCGATTATCAAATTTGTTGACGATTATTTCAATAATCAATTATCACCGATTAATCGATTAATCGATTAATCGATTAATCGGTTGCAGGTCTACATTGATTAAGCCGCCACAGTCCTAAAATAAAAGATTGAAAAGAATGAAAAGCACTCACCCTGTCTGTCTCATCAGAGGACTGGTATCCGGATGAGGACAAGACAACCACGTCCCCGGGGGAAAGTCCTCCTCGGGAACTCGCCCCGGGACTGCTGGTCAGCGACTGGTGCTCACTGTTACAGGACGAGGCGGAGCGCTGGCGGGCCGCGTGCCGGTGGTAGTGGTGGTTCTGCGGGTCGTGGGTGTGACGCCGGCGGAACACTTGTGGACTGGTGCTGCAGTCCTTCGGTGCCTGATCGGTGGAGCGCTCCCCGCCGACCGAGTTCACGGAGCCGCCCTTGGCGGAGGCTCGGCGGCTTTGCAGGCTGGTGCCACGTCTCATCCTGCTGCTGCGCCCCGCCACCGGAGCTGCCGCCGCGGAGCCCTGTCCAGCTGTAGCCACAGGACAGCTGGTCAGAAAGTGCGGCGTTGGCCGCTCGCGCTACGGCAATGCAATAGCCTGGCAAGCCAGAACCAACTAATCGTCCACACATCGCACGGGACTAGAACGAACGTTGGGTCTGGTGTCGAGCGAATCCAACAAATCAGATCCAACAAACGAGATATGGGGGAAGTTTGATACATTACGTGACCAAGAAGCACCGTCGTCACTTGGTCCGCCTACTGGGCTGTAATTGGATAACTTTGATAAAAAAAAAACAATACTCCTCACCCCCCCTCCACCACACCCTTTTTTTGGATGCTTAGTTGGTTCTAGCTTGCTAGGCTGAGGAGGTGCGGGGGAAACAATGGATGAGTTTAGGTTGGTAGTTCCGGTAAAATTTGTACCTTGAAAGAGGAAAATTAAGCCACTTCAGTACACTGCACTGACTTACACAGCTTGTGATTCACGCACCGGGAAAACATATCAAAAGGGAGGGACAATATGGCAGCGTTCTATTTTTGGCACAGTAACTCATCTATGGGGGAGCCGGGTACAGTGGTGTCTGTAGGAGGCAGCAGGTGGATGAAGTAGCGGAAGAACAACCTCGCCCCTCCATACCTACAACAACTGCTCCAAATGTCCATCCGTTCTCGTTCCCTCCATTCTTCCTCCTCAATTGTGTTTCCACAGCCTCAGAAGGGCTTATGTCATGATAATTAATATAAAATATATTTTCTGTTATTTAATAAAAGGGTTTTTTGAACCCTCCCTTTTTGTTCTCTCTTTATTCCAATCATACCTGCCACAACCTGTGACATATTGACTCCTTACCGCTCTTCAAATCCAGACTCAAAACCCACCTGTTTCAGTTAGCCTACACACTCTGCCTTGTTGTATTGTTGTTGCGCTCTCTTTGCTTTCTTTTTTGCCTGCTGCTTATGTCTTATTTTGTAATATTTGCTAATTTTGCTTCCTTGTAAAGTGTCCTTATGTGTTTAGAAAGGCAGGGGGCGCAGTGGCTTTTCTGCAATGTCTCCCCCCGACTCTTCATCCCAGTTTCCGATTGAATCCTATCTCTATCTCTCTCTCAATAAAGAATAAAAAACGGTGCTTGCGGCAAAAAAAAAAAAAGAAAGAAAGTCACTCATGAATGAAATGTATTATTACCTGCGCCGGGGCTGCGCCGCGAAGCAGGTTATGTTTTTGGTCGCGTTGGTTGGTTTGTCCCCAAGATAACTGAAAAAGTTGTGCATGGATGTGGATGACATTTTGCAGAAATGACAGAAGAAGTGATTCAATTTTGGTGAATTTCAGTAGCCTTTAAGTAACATAATCATACTTAATCACCAACTTACGATAAATGGCTGGGTGCTTACTGCGGTCACGTGACCAGACTACCGGGTCGCAACAGCCATTGGGAAATGTAGTTGGCTTGTGCTGAGCATGTTCGCATGGTGGCGTCAATCGTGCTACTCTAGGAGCATTGATAATGGGTTGCCACACATACTGCTAGCACTAACAGTAGTATTTTTTTATACCACTACGGCGCAGGTTTGGTCATCTGTGAGTGCTTCTAGTTAGTATTATGGAGACAGAGGAATGACAGGTGGAAGCAGCTGTTTGACACATGGGAGAGACTACCCAGCCTTCCACCACCGACCAGTACAGGGTGCGTTGGGAGCCCCCTGGCTGTGAACCAGACTCTGGCTGGAGCAGTGGCTCCCTGTGGAGGCTGCTCGTACCACTGGCCCCCAGCAGGCATGACCTCTACACACGATTCCAGGCACGGCTGCCACCAACCCAACACCTCTGACCCCTCATTAACACGTCATTGGTCAGCACATTAGGGCTGCAATTAACCATTATTTATTATATTATATATCAGCCAGTTTTACTGACGATTAATCGATTAATCTGTACATTTTTTTGTTTTAACAAGTCTTAACAATTATTAATTTGCTAAAACATTAATGCGGCCACCCCGATGGTCCTTATGCGGTCGAGTGGTTCTACACGCAGCGTGGTGAGGCATCTCGGACGCACCAACTTGGTGCAAAGGAAACAAAGTATAGATTTACGGTATTCCAGACTAACCCACAGTTTCCCCCCACAGTTCTTCACAGCTAGCCACAGTTAGACAAGCCGAATCAAACAACTCTGCAATCTGTTCACTACATCGGTTAGTTGGTGATTTACTATGATTATGTTACTTATAGGCTACAGAAATGCACCAAAATGTAATCACGTCCTCTGTTTGTCATTTCCAACAACTCTAAAAATGTTCATCCAGATCCGTGCACAACATTTTCAGTTATCCTGGGGACAAACAGACAAACCAACGGAACCAAAAACATAACCTGCTTCGCGGCGCAGGTAATAACTCAGGGCAGTGTCTGATGCACTAAAAATGGTACATAATATGTAACCTTTCAGACACAGTGAATGTAACAGGTAGTAATAAATGACAGTGACCCACCTACCATCAGCTCCGCCGTCTGTCTGTAATGGCTCCTTGTTGGGTTCTTAGAGCATCAGAGACCAGGATGTTCTGGGGATCTACAAGAACATACAAGGAGACAGACAAATACGGTCACAAATACGGTAAAATGCACAGTTTGTAGAACTGTTTAACCTAGTAGGCTAGGGTGGTATTAAAGAAATTGTATTTCGTCACACATACATACATGTACAGTGAAATTCATCCACCGCATTTAACCCATCCCTGAGGAGCGGTGTGCAGCCTCAGTGCAGCGCCTGGGGGCCAACTCGAGATACTGAGCCTGTGCCTTGGCCAGGGGCACTGAATGGAGAAGGTTCAACTAGATCACGTTTTTGGTGTTGGGGGAAACCCGAGTGCCCCGAGGCAAATTAGGCAGACCACAGAGAACATGTAAAGTCCACACCGAAAGGACCTATTCGGGTTGAGATTCGAACCCAGGACCTTCTAGCTGTGCGTTAGCAATGCTAACCACTGCGCCATCGTGCTGCCCCAGATATTAGAATTAGGTCCCCAACTAACAAATTACCAATATTTCAGCAAAAGCGCCACACTTCGCGACTCCACAACACTTGTAACACAACAACCCTTGTCTGACCCCACTACCGACATCCATGGCATCACCACCACAATCCTCGATTCTTCGCTGACCATTAACAACATCACAAGTAGAACTCACTGTGGGTGAAATGCCCACCCAATGCCCTGTGTAAATGCTGTAAGCCTATTTCCAGTCAGTTTTTGTGCATGCAATTTAAAAAATATTGGTCCTGAACCGGTTCGGAACACAAACATTTTGTTCGTTCTTGAAGTTCCTTATATTGTGCAATGTTAAGTTTTTAACCGGTTTGGTGGATGTCATAAAGTTTTGTTTCTGTTATGGAACAGTTGACGAAAAGTTTCCATTTCCGCTCTTCATAAAATTCCGTAAAATTCATCGGTTTTCGTTCCTTGAACCGGTTTGGAGCCCTGCCCAATAGTAATACCTAAAGTATCAAGTTATCTGTTATTTTGCATGTACAGGAAGAGCAAGAAGAGACCACATCGAGTACCAGAGGGACTGTATCCCCAGGGACACATCCACTCCAATTAATGAGCCATCCTCATTAAGACTACTGTAAACACACACTGTAACTACTGACACAAATAATAGAAGGATTGAGACATTGTCTAAATCAGATCTCAGTTTCTGAACATTTGTATTGTGAATGGAATTGACACTCAATGATTATTATTAGTAGGTAGGGTGACCAGATGAAGTTTTGGAACGGGGCTGTATTTTAGTTCTGAATTTGTTCATATCAGATTTCAAAAGTCTTCAGAGCGAAAACACAGCAATCAAGTGAAAAACACGAACTGTATCATTTCTAATCCACCTCTGAGAATCTAACCCATTCCCTAATCTAACTTGAAGTTAAAACAGTTAAATATTGTCGTTTGTTCTGCTTGTACACTGTCAATAATGTTAACAAATTATAGCTGACGGCAACGTAAAGAACGAAAAAATAACTAAAAAGTTAATTTTGCTAAATCAAAATTATGACGTATGAACAATGAATGAACAAATTAATTTAACAAGGATTGAACTGAAATATGAACAAGTTCACGTTGAAAGAGAACTTGCCCAACACTGGAGAACCGCCCTAGTGCACTCTTCAGCTGAGGACACCGCAGTGCTGGTTCAGCCTATCAAGTGAACATGAAAATGGGCTGATGTTACAGATCTACTAAGTGGATATGAAATCCATCCGTGTTATTTACACATCAGCAGATAATAAAAAGCACAGGCTGTGCAATTCCCGACTCATCCCCTCAACCACTTCGTATTAGCTATTGGAGCATTCACCTCACACGTAGGCTGATAAAAAATGTGTGTGCATGTGTCTTGGGAAGCACTGGACTTGACAATAATACAAAGAAATTGGGTTAAAGACCACCATCAGATATGACTATCATTTCTTCTTAATCTCTCTGACATCCGTTGTTGCAGCAAATGCGTTCCCTTAACTTTATACAGGAAGTGGTCTTTGTGAATTATATATATGCTTCTTCTCCAGCACCTAAATAAAAATGTCACTGGCCCAAGCAACAATCAATCAAGAATATACGTAATATAATGTTTTGTGCATGTCGACCGGTGCGGCTGCGCGCCCCTGCACGATCCATCAAGCTACAAGATGGAGCCTCCGAGATAATGCGGCCACCCCGTTGTTCCTTGCGTTCCAGCGCCTGCACACCGTGCGTGTGCAGGAATGTAAACAACTCCACGTGTATCATGCAACTCCGCCTGAAACGAGGAGGTGCTACTACTCTCGTGGAAGCAGTCTTCCACGAGTGACGTCACGTTCTCGTTCCCAATAGACCACCAGGCCCTACCACAGCGGGCATTTGTGGTGGCCTCCAGCATTGCTCCTGCCTTGATTGCATCACTGCTTCTCTTATGTTACAGACTGGCTCACACGCCAAACTTCCAGACAACTCATTAGGATGCTAGAGGACCCACTTTGGAGGGCTTTCCCGGCACGTCCCAGGGGCCATCCACCCATTACACAACAAGCTGACAGCAGACATGGGCAGAGTAGTCATACAAACTTGAGTAAATGTTATTGTTACCCCAGCAAAATATTACTCAAGTGAAAGTAAAAAGTAGTCATCCAAATAGCAAAAGTACTGAGTAACATTCAGTAAAAAGAGAGAGCGAGAGAGAAAATGCCCAAGGCAGAGAGAGAAGAGAGAGAGACTGAGAGAGAGAAAGACTGAGTGAGAGAGAGACCGCCCGAGAGAGGGCGAGAGAGAGAAATGACGCCAACATATGTGCTAACAGTTCCCAACGGGTGTTGCTAAAGACCAAGTTAATGTAACGTGTAGCCCATTGCTGACATCTCAGTAAAAAGTAGTTTTTCACCTCAAATTTACTCGAGTAAAAGTAGAAAGTAACTTGTGAAAAATGTACTCCAAAAGTACTGCCCATCTCTGGGGTTAGTTTAGGGTTAAGTTATGTTTAGAGCTATGGTTAGGGTTTTGGAGGGACCCTAACAAAATAAGCATATTGCTCAGAACACAGTGCAGGCATGTAACCCTTGAGGGGACCCATCAGAATGACGCGCAGACCCATCTGTAGGTGTTAGCGGGTGCTGCTCTTGTCAATCCGGCCAGTACTCATAAGCATAGGGTAACCACACGTTCTCGATCTTCTGGGACAGTCCTAGATTTGGACGACATGTCCCTGGCAAAATATGCCCCGAAAAATCTAAATAAACGCCCCAATTTCAAACATTTCATGATTTCCTTTCATTATATTTTTTTTTACCTTGGCTTTTATGCAGAGATGGGCAGTAACGCATTACATGTACTCTGTTACAATTTTGTGTACTTTTTTAACTTTTGGAGTACAATTCTCACAAGTTACTTTATACTTTTGCTCGAGTAAATTTGAGGTGAAAAAAAAATACTTTTTACTGAGATGTCGCTACTGTTACATTAACTTGGCCTTGAGCGACAACTTTTGGCACATATGTTGGCATCATATCTCTCTCTCCCTCTCAGGCGGGCTCTCTTTCTCTCTCGGTCTCTCTTTCTTTCTCGGGCGGTCTCTCTCTGTCTCTCTCACTCTCTCGGTCTCTCTCTCGGGTGCTCTCGCGGTCTCTCACTCTCTCCGTCTCTCTCTCTCCGTCTCTGGCTCTCCCGCCCCCACCGCACCCCCCCACGCCTCCCTACCCATATCTGCTTGTATGCAAAGAAAATAAAAGGCTCCTATGTTTTGACAAATACAAGTATTTTGTCAATTCTTGCTATACTTTTCATTTCTAATTCATGGTTTAAGCATTACGAGTTCACTGTGCAGGGAGAGCAGCTGGCATGGAGATAAGTAATTATTGTTATTGCAGGAAACAGAGGGGAAAAAGGGGCGAAGATGTGGGGAGCCGATAAACAGGAAAGCTGTCATGGCGGAAAGCGAAACTATGACTCACGCGCAGAGATGGCAAAAGTACTGGGATTACTTACTTGAGTAAGAGTAAAATACATTTGTGAAAAAACAACTCGAGTAAGACTACAAGTTACGTACTGATCCAAATATCTACTCAAGTAAAGTAAAAAATGCAGGCTGAGAAATGTACTGAAAAAGCATTTTTGGACGTAAAAAGTACATGCTCTAAAATGTACTTTATTTTTGAAAGTATAAAGTACAAAACCTAAATTAGCCTTAACACTTTACAGGCAATATTTTTTTGACGGGAACACCCAGAGACCAGTGCTTAATTTGTAAATCATCAGGTGCCGGAACAAAATTACATACAACAGCAAGTCGATGGCGACATGGACTCAGGTGCCGGAACGCACAGGAAAACAAGTAAAAACGAGTCCTGTACGGGTCCGTTTTTTGAGAAGCACAGCACCCGTACCCGCTCACTAACGAACACATATTTGGATTCCCTGAAAACCCCTCTCTCCAAAACTTGTGCACAATTTCAAAAAAAGATTGCGTCGTACATGAATGCAAAGTGCATTAGGTTCATGCATGGTGCGCCCAACTCTCCGCTTTCTTTGCAGCACATTAACGCAACACTGGTATTGCCTGCTATGTTTTCTTCCCGCTCCGAGTTCACAAATTCACTCAGTAGTCAGTATCCAGTTGTTTCCTGATCACAATTTTTTAACTTCAGGATTTATATTAACATGTCTATGATGTGCGGGCGAGCGTGGACAATGCGACAAGGTGAATGGGGCTGCCTCTTGGTCTTTAACCATCATCCACATTCTTCGGCCTCCGCTGAACAAGAAACACACATACACACAGACAGAGACAAAGCGCGAAACCCCCACTGCCACTCTCTGCTGAATGGTGGTGAACAACATCCATATTGCGAGCACTTGGACGCCCCGTTGTTGGTGGGTGTCGATACGTATTTCAGCGCCAATCAGCGCTGAAGAGTGTGGATGCTCAGCGGCGGCGCGCAGTCTGTGTGTGTGCAGACGCTGCAGTCAGCGAGTGTGGCTGCCGCACACTGTTCAGCCAACTTCAACGAAATGTATTTCAATTTATCGTTTTGAATTTTTAATATATAATAATTTCAAAAGTATGTCACGACAGGTGGCGGATCCGCCCAAATAGGTCCCGGAACACTGGGGGGTCAAAATGAGGAGGTGCCGAATCCGTTCCGGCGTGTTCCAGCTCAAATTAACCCCTGCCAGAGACTAAATGAAAACAACTTATTAACTGCTATTATACTCAGTGCATTACCGAGTACTGCCCCCTACTGACTCATTCAAGCTATACATATAATCCTACCACGTCATTGCAGAAAAAAAAAGAAAAAAGTAACGACTCTGTTTTGGGAAAAGTAAGGAGTAGAAGTATTGATATTTTTGTTAAAAATCTACTGATTATAAGTAAAAAGCAGTCGCAGAAAAAAGTACTTCTAAAAGTACAGATACTTGAAAATTCTACTTAAGTATTTGTACTTCATTACTTGCCATCTCTGCTCATGCGGTGCTATGCAGCACATTACCTATCCGACTGAGTTAACTGCACAGCGGTTAGTTCTACAGAATTAGCATTGGTTGCAATTAGTTGATTAATCGATGACTAATCAATTATGAAATTAATTGACATCTAATACAATAATCGATTAATTGCCTAAGAATTATTGTCAACATTTTTTTTCTATTGGTCTACACAAATGTGATATTACTTTGTTTGAATTCCAAAATGTAATGAAAATGTAAAATATGTCTAATATTATTCAACATTATTGATGAAAAATTATTGATGAGGAAAAAAAAAGAATATAAAGAAAAGTGCCTACATTAATTGTAAACAAGTTTGTGTTCATTGAGTTAACTTAATTGTAGTACAATTCTTTGCTAACGTGAACAAAAATTGACTACATTTCAAGTTGACACAATTGCTGTGTCACTTTGAATATATGGGAGATTGTGTTTAAGGAAAAAAATATCTAACCGATCCATCGACTAGTCGTTAACTCTAATCTGCAACTAATAGACTATTAAAATAAGTGTTAGTTGTAGCCTTAATTAGCATATATACTAATTCTAAACATGTGGATACCCGGAAAAAGATCGGTTTCCAATTTCAGGCACACTTACGATCCCAACCCTAGCCTCCGCTCGTCACTCACCTCCCGCCATACTTGTTCACTCCCTTGTTTCATCACGCCTGGGCTCTTGCAACTCCCTTCTGTTTGGTTTACCCCACAACCTCCTCCATTAACTTCAACTGGTTCAGACCGCCGCTGCCTGCCTCATCATAAAAAACCCATCATCTCCCACATCTCTCCTGTTCTCCGTCAACTCCCCTGGGTCCCCATAAAGCTCTGCATCGAATTCAAGACCCTTCCAATCTATCCATAACATCGCTCCCCCCCTGCGTAACAGAACTTCTTCAAATCTCCACCGCCACCCGGACACTCAGATCCTCCTCCTCCATCAACCTCATCAACCCTCCAGCCCGTCTCTCCACAATGGGGTCCCGCGCTTTCAGCCGCTCGGCGCCCAGACTCTGGAACTCACCCACCCCCACAATCAGAGACTCAAACTCCATGGACTCATTCAAATCCCTCCTCAAAACCAAACTGTTTTGCCAAGCCTACTCCTGAACCACCCTTTTTGTTTTTAACCGTGTTGTTGTTTTTACTTCCTTTCATTTTTCTGTACAGCGACCTTGAGGGTCTCAAAAGGCGCCTCAAATATAATGTATTATTATTATTATTTATTATTATTATTATTATTATGAAAAACATAAAAACATTCAAAAAGTGATTTTTCCTCATCCACTTGTCACATGTCCTTTAACAACAGCGGTGTTATTAGCAGAAACCCCAGCGTCTGCACCTTGAACTTTAATAACCTTGCCCCACACATGCACCTGGGAGTAATTTGTATTGTCTAGTGTGCCGGCGGTTCTCTCCGCTAAGCTCATCTAATTCCATCATGCACGACGTGCAGGCTTTGTCCGCTGACATGCGGTCCACGCTCAGCCAGATTTTATGTCAATGCGTATTGTTAGTCCAAATGCCCCGACACGCAGCCAATTGTTGATGTTTACAACGACCCGGGCAAAGGAACAACAGAACCTTCTGGCATTTAGTGGCTCCGTCATGTTAGGCTGTACGATTTGGCTGAAAAATGAAATCCCGATTTATGTCTTTGAAATCTTGATTTCCGATTCAGATTTCTTGCAAAAAAAAAGGACACTAATATATCGAAACTAGAATCAAGAATCAAACAAAGTTTCATATTTAAAACTTTGCAAATGGTGTCAATTTTTGGAATTAAGTAGAGACACCTCACCCTTTGGCTTAGGATTAATACAATTATCAATTTATATACATTTTATTCACTCATATAATTTGAAACCAGACGAGCAAAATCATTATCGTTGTTAAAAAGGAAATCCGATTTGACCATTTCACCTTTTGCAAAATCCACTGAACAAAATAACCCAATTTCGATTTCAAACCAATTTTTTGCACAGCCCTAGCTGTTAGTAATGCATATTCAGGATTCAGACAACTGACAATTTGAATCATTTGTCATGACCCGTTTCTGTTTACTGTCTGACCATTGCTTTGAAACGTTGCAAGGAACGAAAACCGGGAACTTTTAGTATTTTTCAGGGAACAGAAACGAAACTGAAAATGTTTTTTTATGTTCTGGAACAGGAATACTTATTTTAAAATAATTGTACCGGTTAATACCGGTTTTATCGCGTTCCTCAAAGTTTTCGTTGCGGCTGCTGCCGCGCGCCATCCATACCCAGCCCACACCAAGTGCCCCAGCACGGCGCGGCTGTCCGCTGCTCCGCCAGTCTGTACGCCTTCCCTTCCCAGCCGTGCCTGCGACAAGCTTCAACATGAATGTAAACATTGGTGTTTCAGCTGACAGGAACAAAATTAAAAGACATTTTCTGTTCTAACCGGTTCAGCAACGTCAATTTATTGGTGGAACTCAGAACCGGAAACGTTATAACTCCATGTTTTATTTTAGTGCTGTGATTCACTGAATTTAAAGGCTGCAAGTGATGGTTTTTTTTCTCCAAGTTATTTTTTGGGGGCAAGCACTGTTTTTCATTCTTTATTGAGAGAGATAGCGACAGGAAACAACGAAAACTGGGATGAAGAGTCGAGGGGAGACATTGCAGAAAAGCTGGACAGGGGATTTGAACCCAAGCCGGATAGGGGATTAGAACCCACTGCTCGACATATGGGCACTCTATACCCACTCTGCCACGTAATGATTATTTTGATCATTGATTTATTTTTACTGACAATTAATCGATTGATCTTTTCATTTTCCCTTCAGAATTGGAACGATCATTAACCTGAAACATTATTAATATTGCTAATATTAATATATAAACTCAATGTATTGCAGAATCTGCACCAACATGTCCATTTTACCATTAGCATGGAGGAACCAATTCTCAGATATGGGTAGAGTAGCCATAGAAATTACTTAAGTAAAAATTAACTCAGCAAAATATTACTCAAGTGAAAGTAAACAGCAGACATCCAAATAGTTACTCAAGTAAAAGTAAAAAGTACTCCACAAAAAAGTTACTTTAGCAAAAGTACTGAGTAACTTTCAGTAAAAAAAGTAGGACAATTCCTCCTAAGAGAGAGACCAAGAGAGCTAGAGACAGAGAGAGCGCCCGAGAGAGAAAGCGCGAGTCCGAGAGGGAGAGAGCGAGTGACGGAGAGGGAGAATGACCGAGAGAGATAGCGAGAGAGCGCCGGAGAGGGAAAGAGAGCGCCAGAGAGGGAGAAAGAACGAGAGAGAGAGCAACAGAGAGGGAGAGAGAGATATGACACC
>OMKY01252322.1:16735-32646 GCA_900302395.1 Bregmaceros cantori | reverse complement strand
CGCCGGGTGTAACGCACTATCCGTGTCTGTATATTTCCCTGTATAAGGTGGTCATAGTGCACGAAAGTGGAAGAATTTGTTACAAAATACACGTTTCAAAAACTGCTTACTACAGCAGGCTCTGTGACAAATTACACATCATTCACCCCGCTTCGCTCACCATTTTAAATAAGTGTTGATGAAATACAGGCAAAATCCAACTTGAGGTTACTCACCGATGTGATCACATGTTCTTCTGGACCACCGGGATAGCTGCTTCACTGGTAATTCCAACTTGAATGAGTAAATGGAACGGGTTGCGCTGATTATTCAATCATGCGTTTGTGGGTCATAGATCCGCACCCGAGCGTTTGGTTGTGGAATAGCATAACGTTTCCGGTTATGTGTTCCATTAATAAATTGACGTTCCTGAACCGGTTAGAGCAAAAAAATATTGTTCCCGGAACGGTTAATTTCGTTCCTGTCAGCTGTTTAATGCTATGAAATATTTGTTGCGTCGCACCCACAGCGACTCGCTACAGAGGCCCGCTGGTAGCGCTCTACAGCCGAGGTCTCGTTGTGTGTCGGGGCGAACCCACAACAACACGCTGCAGAGAGTCCGGCAATGATTCCTACTTCACTGCTGCATCGTAGATTTTATAAATACTCTGAAATTATCCCCAAGTGCACTCCTTTTGAGGAACAAAATAAAACCGGTATTAACCGGTTACCATTATTTTTAAATAAGTGTTCCTGTTCCGGAACATAAAAAATAATAACGTTTCCGGTTTCGTTTCTGTTCCCTGGAAAATACTAAAAGTTCCCGGTTTTCGTTTTCGTTCCTTGAACCGGTTCTAAGCCCTGATTTCAGTATGAATTTTTTTTAAGTAAAACATTTTTTGTTGTTTTTTAGTAAAAGTAGTAAAATGTTCAAAAGGAAGAGGAGGATATTGAGATTTATGTTTCCTTCCCCTATTTCAGCGCTGAACATCAGCACCCTATGCTCATATTATTACTTTATGATGACATTGGAAGACATAAATGCATGCACTACCACTGTCTACAATGCATTTCTTTAGCACAAGTAACATAATAGTCATACTTCATTATTATTATTTTTTTAAAGTTATTTTTTGGGCGCAAGTGCGTTTTTCATTCTTTTGATGGAGAGAGATAGCGACAGGATTAATCGGAAACCGGGATGAAGAGTTGGGGGGGAGACATTGCAGAAATGCCGGACAGCGGATTCGAACCTGCGGCGCTGCTCGACCCACGCTCTCTAACCGCTCGGCCACCGCGCACCCTGATACTTCATTATTATTAACGGGTGAACGATCCCCGTACTCCGTAGTGACGTCACGCCGCGTGGGCGAGACTCCCGTGCCTGCACCAAGCAACATAATCATACTTAATTACCAACACCTACAGATGGATGGATGGAAAGTTCCTTACCTGGTTAGTGCAGGGGTGGTCAATGAGACGTTTCCATGTAAATATCCGAGTGATTTGTTAGGTCCAACAGCGTCAGCTATTCTAACTATTACAAACGTCTAGCGATGTGTGGTGCGTGGACGATGCATTGATGCTGGCTTGCCAGGCTACTACTCTACGAGCACATTGCTAGCACTAAGCTAGCTAAAAAAAAGCTAAGCTTTTTTTTGTACCACTACGGCACAGGTTTGCAATTTCTGAGTGCTTCTAGTTACTAATAATATTTACCTCCCGACTTTCCACAGACTAGAGTTATGCGGGACACGTCTGCACTCTCCCCATCGCCAGACGTCCGAGCCGGAAACGAACCCACGACCAACGGAACCATCTCCACAGGACCTCCACCAGCAGCTGCCATGTCCACGCAGTCCGGCTCTGCCGTGACCACCAGCGCTCTCGCCAACGACTCCGCTAGCACCACTCCCGCTACAGTCGCCGTCACCACAGCCGTTTCAACCACAGCTCACCGTGAGTAGCGGCCAGGATGAGAAGGTTGTTGAGAGTGGAGCCATTCTGGATATAGGAATTCAAAGTTGTGCCACATGTTTGGTTCTACCTGTCTACCTGATCGAAGCTGCACTAATTAGGATCAGCTGGTATCGGGCCTGTGTACTCTACACATTTGGACTTGGAAGCTAAAGTATGACTTTTAAGTTTGGTTACGCGTTTGGTTACGCATCTGTATTGTGGCAATTTAGAAATGAAGACTTGAAAAATATAAGTTCAAAGTTCAAAAGAAAGAAAACTGCTCTTTGGACAATCTGATTATTCATTTGTTGTGATAGTGACAGGATTAAATCGGAAACTAGGACGAAGAGTCGTTTTGGGGGGGGGGAGACATTGCAGAAAATCCGGAAAGGGGATGTAAACCCGTGGCACTGCTCGACTTGTGGCCTGGGGGGCGTGCTCTATAACCACTCTGCCGCCGTGGGGCATTTTCCATTTGATTGACGAGGTTAGTCGTGAAAGTGGGGAGAGCGTGAACGGACGAAGACATTGCAGAAAGGTTGACCGTACGTGTGCTGGATACGGGTGTCTTACCTACTGCGCCATAAAGCCGGCACTTATTCATTTTAATCATATCAATATTATCCCTAACTGAAATACCATTTTAAAATGTGTAATGCTGCCAGTAAAATTGGAGAAAAAATGAAATACCGTAGACCATGCCAACTGAAATATGATGTGCAGGTTTTTGTATTTTGTTATTGATTTGGTGTGTGTGTGTGTGTGCGTCTCAGCGAGGGAGCTGACAGTATCTGCTGGGAATAACGTGGAGGTGATCCTGCCAAACAATGAGGTGGAGCTCAACGCCTTCGTGGTACCAGCCGCCAAGCCTGGTACGGCTAAAACACAGACACACGTACACAAAGAAACACACAGCAACTAGATTCAGACTCGATACAACGGGAAGACGTATATATAATTAAAATATTAATGACTGCAGCCAGGCAATCGGTTACAAGAAATTGGTATGTGTGTGTGAGAGAGAGATGTCGAGAGAGATGTCGAGAGAGATGTCGCTAAAGGCCAAGTTAATGTAACGAGTAGCGAATTGCTGACATCTCAATATTTTTTTTTCACCTCCAATTTACTCGAGTAAAACTAGAAAGTAACCTGTGAAAAATGTACTCCAAAAGTAAAAGAGTACACTGAAAAAAATTGTAACAGAGTAATTGTAATGTGTCAATCTGTAAATGTGGACCAGATGTAACAGCCACGTATCCTTACTCTTGTTGATAAGGGAATCTGAGTCTTGACTAGAATACTGTTCATTTTGGAAAAGGCAGATTTTGCGGTGCCAATTCTCCTCTTGATTTCCTCTTCACATCGTCCATCTTTCTGTGCAGCACCCACACAAACACTGGCTGTGTCCGAAATCGCCCCGTAACCCCCATATAGGGCACTATATGGGGCGCACACCATTTTGTAGGGGTGGCCGAATTCTCCATGTGCCCCATATAGGGCACTGAAAGTATCCCACAATGCACCGCGAAAAGTAGTGAGCATCGGATGTACACTAGACGGAGAAATATAACCCATAATGCATTGCGAGATGCATTACACTAATTAAAACGTAGAAGAAGACGATGCACGCGCTCCAAAACGAAAACAATGGAGGACGGCAAATAATTATAAATGTGAGTACAATTGATTTTCTGTGATAAAGTATACATTTATTATTTTAAAAAATGCGAAAGTGCGAATGCTACGGCCAAGGCCGACAGGCAATGACGTCACTATGCGACAGCGGTGAGGCAAGTTAACAGTGCCGATTCTAGTGTCCGAAATCTCATCGCTGAGATTGAGTGGCCTATATAGTCAGTGCCCTATCCAGGGGCTAGGGGTTAGGGAGCGATTTCGGACACAGCCACTGACATGTGTTGTATGTGTTATGTATTTCACAGGGACGGCCTATTCGTTTGACTGGCACCTGCTCGCCCATCCTACAGACTCCACTGGAGAGATGGAAGGGAGACACAACAAGACACTGAAACTCAGTGGGGTATGTTGTCTCACGGCACATGCACACCTGGGCTGGACGATTGACTGGGCATCTTAAATGTAGCAAAATATTGAAGGTCTTCAATAGACGACTTTACGTGTGAAACACTGGGCGGAGTCATTTTGTCCCGCCGTTCTGTTGGTCACTTCCGGTGTCTTATTGTTGCCTATGTCAACTCTGGTATTCGAATGAGGTCCGAGCACACAAAACACACACAAGTTCAAAATCCAACCACTAGCTGTCGGTCTGTGACCAGTTACACATCACATCCCTTGCTTTGTTCATCATTTTCATAAATATTGATGAAATACAGTCAAAATCCAACTTGAAGTTACTGACCGAGTGGTGCCATGTTCTTCTGGACCAATAGGCTGGCTGCTTCTACTAGTACTTCCAAAAGGAATGAGACAATGGAACGGGTTGCACTGATTATTAAATCATGCGTTTGTGGGTCACAGATCCGCACGATAACATTTGGATGAGGAACAGCACACCGCAAGTTACCACCACAATTTTTACATAACCCTGTAGGTGTGTGCTCCCACCGAATAGACAAGTTGAGAAATAGCCAAATACACGGCAAGTAAATGACACTGGAAGTGACTTTCAGAGACCGGAAGTACCCCGAACTCGTCTATAGTATAGAATCTGTGGTCTAATGTGGTTACCCTTTGTCTCTTCAGCTGACTGTTGGTCTTTACGAGTTTGAGGTGATCGTGGAGGGGGATGGAGCGCGTGGTGAGGGCTACGTTAACGTCACAGTCAAACCAAGTAAGTGGCCTTGCTTCCCAGGTTCCCATTCACCATAAATACATTAGTTGCACTAATAATAATACTAACTAGAAGCACTCAGAGATTGCAAATCTGCGCTGTAGTGGTACAAGAAGATAGTACTGTTAGTGCTAGCAGTATGTGTGGCAACCCATTATCAAAGCAAGTGTTTGTAGAGTGGCACGATTTGCTTTGCATGTCCCTGGACCCGGAAGTCTATGTTACTTACAGGCTACAGACATGCAGCAAAATTTAATCACATCTTTTTTCCAACAACCCTAGCAAAATTCCATCCAGATCGGTTCAGTTATCGAGGGGACAAACCAATGCGGCTAAAAACACAACCTGCTTTGTGGCTAATGATGATCATGGCGCTAAACGGATATATACACACCATATTCTACAGACTTGAAGGCACATTACTTGAACCCCATCATCAAAGCCATCTTTATTGTCAATTCTCACATTTTCTATCTCTTTGGTGCTCACAACACATTACTGACAAGCGTACAAGACAACAACAACATTTTTTAAAATCCACACGCACACCTCTATCCATACCCACCATTTCCCCTCGGGGATAAATTAAGCCTTTTTCTCGCCTTTCTCGCTTTCTACAATCGTCTAAGATGAATCATGGCCTGCATCTGCATGTGTTCCAGCCCCCCGTGTCAACAAGCCTCCAGTAGCTGTGGTGTTGCCAAAGTTCCAGGAGATCACGCTGCCCACCAGTTCAACTGTGATCGACGGCAGCCGTGAGTCACAAATCTGTCAAAAAATTCTGTCTCCTTTCCATCTTTGACAGTAGCTATGAACCTGAGATTAGTTGATAACCAGGGAATTTCGCCCAACTCCATGTTTTTTTTAAGTTATTTTTTGGGCGCAAGCACAGTTTTTCTTTTTTTTTTTATTGAGAGAGATAGTGACAGGATTAAATTGCAAACTGGGATGAAGAATCGGAGGCAGACATTTCAGAAAAGCTGGACAGGGGAGTTGAACTTGCGGCACTGCTTGACCTATGGTCTGGGGGGCGCACTCTCTACACAGACTTCACAGACCTATTTTGTAATGTAGAATATTTTAAGATGTCAGCATAGATCTTCATGAGAAATTGTAATTGAGTAAAAGTATCTTTTACTTTGCTTAAATTGTAGTAAAAGTAAAATTACCCATCTCAAAATGTACTCGAGTAAAAGTACAAAATTACTTCATTTAAAATGTAATGAGCAAAATGAGTAAAAGTTACAGTCGACACCGCTGCTGGGATAGTGTTTGGGGTATCGCACGGGTGCCAGGGACGCCCCACGACGTGTGGACGATGCGTTGGTTCTGGCTCGCCAGGCTGAGTTTAACTTTCCAATATGTTTTGTGATCAGTAACGTGAGGGGACTAAAATGTAATGAGTTAAAGGTACCAAGTAAAAAATGTACTTGAGTAAAAGTAAAAATTGCACATTTCAAAAACTATTCTGAAAATTACAAATTACTCATAAAAAGTAATTAATTACAGTACAGTCCTCCGTTAAAGGAGTTCTGTAAACAACCCCAAATTACTGTCCTTAACTGCGAAATCAAGGTTGGGGGGTAGTTAGGTAAAGAGCTGCTATACTCCTTGAATCTAATACTAAAAACGTAATGACTTTTGTGAAGCGCCTTGAGGCAGCTTCGGCGCTATATAAAAATCTGTTGAGTTGAGTTGAGTATAGTAATGTGAGTAAATGTAATTAGTTACTTTCCACCACTGTTCGCTATTGTATTCAGATATTTGGCGGACATTCAAACATCAGTGCAGATTTTCAGTGTTGAAATGATTTGCCGCTGAAAGAGGAACAAGAGTCAGTATAACTGATGTGACTGTGCTGAATCAAAGAATCTCTAAACGAGTCAGTCCAGTTTTGCTTTGCCTCAAATTTGCATAAGAATGTTGTCAGGTGAAAAGGTCGACATATTTAATCGTTTACATGGTGACAGTGGTATGGAGCCTTAAGAATGGTGCACTTCATTTTAATACTTTGTGTTATCGTTCATCGATATCAAATCAAACTTTATTCATATTTCATGCAGAGCAAAGTTACTTATAGGCTACAGAAATGCACCAAAATTGAATCACTTCTTTCTTTTGTCATTTCCAACAACTTTGGAAAATTTCATTCAGATCCATGCTCAACCTTTTCAGTTATCGAGGGCACAAACCAATGCAGGTAAATAGTAGGTGAAAAAGATTGTTTTCAAAGATTCCTTGATTATTTCTCTTCAACTTTCTCTCTCCTGCTCTCTATCCTTCCTTCCCTCCCTTTTTCCCTCCCCCCTCCACCAGAGAGTACGGACGATGACCGGATTGTGTCGTGGTCTTGGGAGGAGGTCAAGGGTCCCCTCGGGGATCAGAAGGTGTCTGCCAGCACGCCCATCCTGAGCCTCAGCAAACTTGTCCCCGGCAACTACACCTTCACGTGAGTCTCTGGCTGTGTCCGAAATGGCTCCCTATTCCCCATGTAGTGCACTATATGGGTTGCACGCCATTTTTGTAGGGGTGTCTGAATTCTCCATGTACCCTATATAGTGCACTGAAAGTATCCCACAATGCACCGCAAAAAGTGGCGAGCATCGGCTGTACCCTAGACGAAGCAATAAAACGAAGCAATAATGCATTGAGAGATGTTTTAAAAATGACCTAAACTAAAAATGGCATGGCGGGAGTAAATAGCGACTGACTGCGGCAAGTACATTTTCTGATGATTGTTGAATTTTATAATTATATTTTATAATTTTATAATAATTTTGACGGCGCCAGCTCTAGTGTCCGAAATCTCAGCCCTTGCTATTGAATGCACTATAAGTGAGTGCACTATATAGGGGGTAGGGAGTAGGGGATAGGGAGCGATTTCGGACATGGCCTCTGTATTTGCTTTTTTGAAAAAAACGTCTTTTGCTGTCTTTCAAATTAATGTTATTGTGAGATGAACCTGCCGATTTATTTTTCTTATTATAATTTATTTAACTTTTTGTCCGTGAGATCTTCGATTTTTTAAAATTCCATGAAGTTTTTTTGAAGAAAAATAAAACTCCAAAACAAATAATTCCTTCATTCAAAATCATGATGGAAAAAAACAAGAATTGCAACTAGAAACGTGTCGCCAACAGGTTAACTGTGACTGACTCGGACAACGCCCAGAGCTCCACTCAGGCCACTCTGGTGGTTAACAAGGCCCCGGATTACAGACCTGTCGCCAACGCCGGACCCATCCAGGTATGAACCTCTCCCCTCTACACCTCCGTTTAGAGGGACCTGAGCCACTGCAAACATCTCCGATCTCCGGTACAGAGTCCCGATACCGAGTCCCGATACAGAGTTCTGATAGTACCTAAACAATTTGGCATAATTGTCAGTTTCAACCATAGTCGAAGTAAATAAACAGTCGTTTGGCTCCCCAACTCATTTACCGATCCTGATCGGGACAAAACCGCGAGTCCCGATCCTTGGGAAATAGTCTGATCGGCCCCCGATCACCGATCTGAGGATTGGATCGGTGCATTTCTAGTTGTCACTCTTTAATAGGACGTCACCTTATGAGGTAATATGTTTGCGTCATATTAACTCTTTGAGTGCTACGTCCACTAGGGCCAAACGGATGCCCCTTTGCCTTTGTTGAAGGAATTCATATTTTCTTTCCTGACTCTGATCAGACTTTTTTCCAAGGATCGGGACTCGTGATTTTGTCCCGATCAGGGTCGGTCAATAAGTCGGGGAGCATAGGGAGCATGCCAAATGATTGTTCATTACTTTGACTATTATTGAAATTGAAAATTGGGCCAAATAGGTTGGGTACTACCATTTTTTGCATCAGGCTTCGGTACCGGAGATCGGGATTGGCCGATCCTTAAAATCAAAGGATCGGATCGAGAGCAAACTGGTACTCTAAGCTTGGCTTAGAGTACCAGCTTAGACTAGTTGTAATCAAACTATTTTAATTAGTCTGTCATTCTCCCTCTCCATCCGTGTTCACCTGTCGCCAACACACGCATATTAATTGACACACTATGTAAATAATGGAACAAACTATTGCCACAGAGCATAGAGTGTTCCAGCCTGTGGAGCATGAAGCGTGATGGGACAAACAGAAGAACCCACACTCTGAAACTGCTGCAATGTTCATCATCGGCAGACTGTCGACTAGATGTGCACCGATCCGATCGGCACCACGTGTACAGAATTGACAAGCTGAAGACTGTGTGGGTCTTATGTGTACACCGGTGAACGAACGGTGGCGGATCTCTTTCGTCCACTTCCAGGAACTAGAAGCACTCGGAGAGTGCAACCCTGCGCCAAGGCCACAGGTTAACTGATGCCAAAAAAAATCTAGATGCTATTATGTTATTTATAGGCTAGAGAAATGCACCGAATTTTAATTAACATTAAACTTGTCGCCAGTGGTGCGCGAGCGCGCTCTTGGCGGTACGTGGGATTATAGTCGTAAAAAAATTAATTTTCTCGATCTGCCGTAGGTGGGACGCAAACCCGGGTCTTCAGCTTGGCAGACCGTAGGGCTAACCGCTACACTATCTGAGATGTGATTGGATCACACAGTAGAGTGGAGCCAACTGCTGCGTGTTGCTGCAGTTTATAACCACATAACAGTAGTCAAACTAGACGCTATTATGTTATATGCTTACTTATAGGCTACAGAAATGCACCAAAATGTAATCACTTGTTGTGTCTTTTCCAACAGCTATACAAAATTTGATCCAGACACGTGCACAAGATTACGATTTTTTTTTTAAGATACTTTATTTCGTCACATATACATACATGTACCGTGAAATTCTTTCTCCCCATTTAACCCATCCCTGAGGAGCGGTGGGCAGCCATTTGCCACGCCCGGGGGTCAACTCCAGATTGTGAGCCAGTACCTTGGCCAGGGGCACTGAATGAGGCAGGTTAACCATAACATGTTTTTGGTGGCGGGGCAAACCGGAGTGCCCGGAGGGAACCCACGCAGACACGGGGAGAACATGTAAACTCCACACAGAAAGGACCTGTCCGGGTTGGGTTTCAAACCCAGGACCTTCTAGCTGTGTTCCGCCCCTTCATAACTTGTTCAGTTATCTTGCTGACAGACAAACCAACGCAACCGAAAACATAACTTGCTCGGCACAGGTAATAAATAAAACGACCGACTGTTGAATGAACTTGACCTGCATGTTTGCTTTGCACATACCACTGTGTGTGTGTCTCTCTGACTCTGAGTATGGCTCTGTGTGTGCGTCCCTCGGTGTGTGCGCAGGTCATCACACTCCCTCGTAACTCGGTCACGCTCTACGGCAACCAGAGCACCGACGACCACGAGCCGCTGTCCTACGAGTGGTCTCTGAGTCCGCAGAGCAAGAGCAAAGTTGTCGAGATGCAGGTGAGACTGCTGCAAGGTCTTGTAGAAAACATAGCGTTTGTATTTCAAAGGCTGTGTGTTCAAACGGCGACGGATGAAGGGATTAGGAGCCGATCCGAACCGATTCAAGGAACAAAAAAACGAAACGAACTGAATTTTTACGGAAATTTACGAGGAGCGGAAACTGAAAAAGATTTCTTCAACTGTTCCGGAACAGAAACGGAACATTATGAAATCCACAAAACCGTTTTTATTTGGTTCTGGCTCACCGGGCTACCCTTGATCGCAGCCAAAATGAAAACGGAGAAACGCATGAGAACGTTCGGTCCTCGGCACCTAAAGGTATTTTCTATCTAGAAATTAACAGGGATTTAACTACCGTTAGGGTTTAAAATTCTCCTGAATTGTTTGCTTTGACCAACTGCAGATTGTGTGTGTCGGTGTGTGTGTTTGTCTCTGTCTGTGTGTCTGTGTGTGTGTTTGTGTGTTTGTCTCTGTCTGTGTGTGTGTGTGTGTGTGTTTGTCTCTGTCTGTGTGTCTTTGTGTATTCCTGTGTTTGCGTGTTTGCGTAGGGGGTGCGTTCGGCCAACCTCCAGCTGTCAGCCCTGCAGGAGGGGGACTACACCTTCCAACTGACAGTCACAGACACCTCGGGGCAGCAGGACACCGCCCAGGTCACCGTCATCGTACAGCCAGGTACACCCACCACGGAGAGGCCCAAACTAGTCATCTTACCCGTAGACACTGTGCAACTGCTGGAACAAAATGTCTAGTGCCCTTAAAAGGTAAAGGTCATTAATTTATTAGTTCATCAATTCACTGAATGAATTATTAATTTTGTTCCGCATATATGCTTTTCTTTGTTATCATGAATTTAGGAGTATAGTCATTCATATTCATGGAAGCATTCACTTAATGTGTATGCCGCCATCTCCTGGCAGTACATCTGACTGCTGTTGTGTATTTAATTTGACGACGGAGGCTGAGCGTTAGAACGCTAATGGACTCTACCATTTAGAGAGGGTGATTATTTAAAATACATTTTCCTAAATAAAATCACCTCAGTGAATTTAATGGTGACAAAGGGTCCCCTTGTTAAATTAGCTGAATTGATTGTTTTCAATAAAATATTAATTATGACTTAAAGTAGTGTTATTTCATTTTTTTTCTGGGCCCCCTGCCTCTCACGAGCATTACATTTACTCCGTTACTATTTTTTGTGTGTACTTTTTCTACTTCTGGAGTACATTTTTCACAAGTTACTTTCTACTTTTACTCCAGAAAATTTGAGGTGAGAAAAAACTACTTTTTACTGAGATGTGAGCAATTCGCTACTTGTTATATTAACTTGGCCTTTAGTGACACCCGTTGGGAACTGTTGGCACATGTTGACGTCGAATCTCTCTCTCCCTCTCAGATGCTCTCACTCACTCTCTCTATCGGTCTTTCTCTGTCTCTCTTTCTTGGGTTCTCTCTCGCTCTCGGGCGCTCTCGCTCTCTCTGCCTCTCGGACGTTCTTTCGGTCTCTCTTTCGAAATTATTCTCTCAAATTCTTTCCAGAATTTGATTTTTTAAACGAAAAGTTACTCACTACTTTCACTACTTAATTAACTTTTTTGTGGACTACTTTTTACTTTTACTTGAGTAATATTTGGCTGAATTAACAATACTTTTACTTAAGTCATTTTTATGACTACTCTGCCCATATCTGGTAGTAACTTAGTAACAAAGCTGATTGATTTTACCCTTTCTCTAACTACATCCTAAGTAACTTTCCCAAATCACTTTAGGTACTATTTAGTTAATTTAACGCTTCAGAATGCTCCTTATTTGCCCCAAGTTTAGACTTCAATCGATCAAAAGTTTGCATTTTGAGTACATTATTTGTAATTAAGTTTAAATAGTTTACTGCCGCTAAAGTGAGTATTAGGAAAAAAATCTTTTAAGGTAGTTTGTCGACTATGCAGCTCTGGAATATAATGAAAACCTAGTCCGTAATCTAACATAGTTACTTCTGAAAGTAGCAGTGGGTAGTAATCAGTAGTTGGATTACTTTTTAGAAGTAAATGTGGTGCTGTCGCTGACTACGAGTGTACAGTTCCCAAAAATTTCCCAAAAAACGGTACCGTACATACGTCATCGTGTTTGTATGTATGTGTATGAATACGTCCATTACAACGACGGTATGCTTAGCTGTATCTTGTCTCTTCCCACTGATGCGTATCCTGAGACATACTAGTTCATTGTGTGCCTGTGCTTCGCGGAAGGAGCTCTAATAATAAAAATCTACATGACTCGATGGACCAGTTCTGTGGATGCTAGTGTTACGACACTCGTAAAACATTGTTTGCTTTTCATTTATTTTTGCAGCATTGGAAATGCACCATGTTGAATTCCTAGAAGAAGTGGAACATTGCGTCTAGCAAATATTGTTAAATTGTTTATATTTTTTGGTAATGTTTTTTATTATTGTGCAATTACCAGGGCATTACATTTACTGCGTTACTATTTTTGTGTACTTTTTAACTTTTGGAGTGTATTTTTCACAAGTTACTTTCTACTTTTACTCAAGTAAATATGTGGTGAAAAAAAACCTTTTTACTGAGATGTCAGCAATTCACTACTCGTTACATTAACTTGGCCTTTAGCGCCACCCACTGGGAACTGTTGGCACATATGTTCACGTTATATCTCTCTCTCGCTCTCTCTCTGGGGATTGTAAATCTACAACAGGCATTCGATTTCATTTTGAAAAGAGAATGTATCTATTTTTTTACTGGAAGTTACTCGGTACTAATTAAGTAACTTTTGTGAAGTACTTTTTAATTTTTACTTGAGTAACTATTTGGATGACTACTTTTTACTTTTACTTGAGCAATATTTTGCTGAGGTAGCAATACAGTGCAATAATGGTGATGTAATTACCCGCTGACCTTCATTACTATTGCGCCATGGTGGAACTAGAGCATCAGTACCATTCGTTGATTTTGGTGCAAGTGTTGAAATAAAATGCTGAGTTGGATTTTGCTGTTAACAAGAGTAACCGTGGGACATCATTTCATCCCGATTGATTATTAAGTCATTGTTCGTTATGGTAACGCTAAGTCACTTTGATTCAGCTTGTTGGGGTTGAAAATAATTTCTATAAAACTGTACTCTGCTCTAAGGTCTTGGCACTTTATTTGAAACGGGGACACTGCAAATCTTGGACATATTTTGAATCATTCCATTTTTAATCCTTCAGTTCTCAATTCAGTTGTCTGAAAAAAAGAAATTCTTGACTGAAAACTGATTACTAGTTACTGGCAAAAAAGGCTACATCAAAGAGGCTCAGTTACAGTAACAATTACACAGACATGAGTCGGCTTCTTCCAGAGGTCTCCATCCAGTCTCACCCTGTTTAGGTTTTATTAGGTCGATTCTGGCGCCTCTGCGTTTGCTTTTTTTTATGTGTTCATAAGCAGTGGCATCCACTGCAGGATGTGGTTCTGGAATGTTTTGATTCGCTAAACAACTTTGTAGTCCAGTTCACGCAGTCAAGGCTGTATTTATTGTAATTCTGTTCCTGGCTCGGTGGTTGTTATACACATTGTGTCATCTTTATTAATTCCTTAGTTCCTGCACTTTTTTAAGTGCAGATCAAGAAGGATCTTTCTTAGTTAATTACCAACAAGTCGAAATCAATCTCAAGGTTTGAGGAAAAAGATATCCAACACCCCGGGGTGAAACCTCTGTCTATTTTTCTTCCAGAGAACAACAAGCCCCCAGTGGCCTCCGCCGGCCCAGAGAAGGAGCTCACGTTCCCCGTGGATCGTACCACCCTGGACGGTAGTAAGAGCACAGACGACCAGCGCATCGCCACCTACCACTGGGAGCAGAGCCGGTTAGTAGGGAAGTTTGGAATTGCAAGGATAGCCCCACACTTATTATGGGATTATGTAATAAAATATCTGTTTCTCCAGCGTCCACACTGATGTAGAGCTGCAAATAATGGTCATAACCTGCACCGGGGCGTAGCCGCGAAGCAGGTTATGTTTTTAGCCGTGTTGCTTTGCAGAGTTGTTGAAATGACAAAATAAAGCAGTGATTAAATTTTGGTGCATTTCTGTAGCCTGTAAGTAGCATAATAATCATACTTAATCACCAACTTACCGATAGATCGCTGTGCGGTCACGTGACTAGACTACTCTACGAACACTTACATTGATAATGGATTGTCGCACATACCGCTAGCACTAACAGCACTATGTTTATGTTACGGGTTCTGCTGGTAGTTGTTTACAACTACCATTGAACATGCAATATAGGAGTTAGGATGTGTGGATGCATGTTAAAGGTGCATGCTTGGTGGTACAATGCCAACTGGGCATTAAGCCCAAGGAGAGTGTTGTGGAACTCTCACAATACGCCAGAAATACTGGCCGAATAACGTGAGTAAGAATTGAACTCACAGAGATCATTTAGCTCTAGACAGACAAACCGCAGATGCGACTCCGAGTGAACCAGCTAGCCTCATATACACAGATGGAATTCGTACGAGTGTATTTGTGGCTCGAGATGGCCACAACTCGCCGAGTGTGATAATCATTTGCTAGCCGGCCCCGGAGATGGGACTACGGAGTGTTTTGAGTCGCAAGTTATAAGTTTGCTGCTAGAGAGAGCTACGCACAACAGACGGGAGTGAAAGCTCGTATTTAAACATAGACTCCCGCCTGCCGGCCGAAACCCATAACCGCATGGGTAGAGGCAGAGTTATTTAACTAAAGGGAAGTTAAAAGGATACTCGGCCTCTTGCTATCCAAGATAATGCCAGCAGGCCGAACGGGAGGAAGCCTGCTGGTTAAATAGTAGGAGTGACAGGTGCTAGTCGTTAGCATTAGCATTTCTTCCTCGTGACCCCTCCTGGGACTGGCGCCCAGCGCCTAAAGGACATAGCGCCCTCTAGCCGGAAATCCCAGGCAATAGTAAGTGGCGCAAGAGCGCCACCTGTGACAGTTTATGTATCACTACGCTGCAGGTTTGCAATCTCTGAGTGCTTCTAGTTTCCATAATCGAATAATCTGCCATTCTTGGAGACAATTGATAAATCTATCGAATCTAATATTTTTTCCTATAAATCTGCATCATTATCAACAGGAAGCGTTATTAATATTGCACACCTTTTGACGTCTCAATATCCCCACTTATTGCACACTCATTTCCTCAAGTGCTCAGTATCCAAGTGAATGGATGGGTGCTGGCATTGGGAGCAACCAATATCCCAACACACATGTAGCAATGTCAACACAATGTCTCTAAATCCACCAGTGGACCAGCCGGAGTAAAAATCGAAAACGCCGACACAGCCATCGCCACGGCAACGGGTCTGCAGGTTGGAGAGTACGAGTTCACCTTGACCGTGACGGACGAACGCCACCTGAAGAGTAGTGACACCACCTCTGTCATTGTGCGCGAAGGTGTGTCTAGATCTGGAGTTTTACCTTTTTTTCACTTCGGAGCTCCTAGTATGCAAAGTGGTGTTGAATGTTGAAGCACATTTCTGAAGAATAATCTTCCCTATGTTGATAACCAGAGAGGGCAAAAGTACCCAGATTTCTTACTTGAGTAAGAGTAAAATTCATTTGTGAAAAAACAACTCGAGTACGACCCTATAGTACTGATCCAAATATCTACTCGAGCAGAGTAAAAAGTACAGGCTCAGAAATCTACTCAAAAAGTATTTTGAAAACTAAAGTACAGGCTCTAAAATGTACTCACAATTAAAAGTGAAAAACTACAGGC
>OMKY01252302.1:1146-12529 GCA_900302395.1 Bregmaceros cantori | reverse complement strand
TTCTCTAGTCCGTAAGTGATGAACGATTTATTTTCAGTCCAATGAGCAAATCACAGCAGCACAAAAGCAATTTTCTTCCCCAAACCCAGAATGAGGTAAACCTTGCTTAAAATATATGTATTTATTGTAAGATAGGTTGAATGTCTGGCATAAATATATACCAGTGCCAAACTGCTGTGTTAACTTGTATGTATGGGGTATGTGCGTATGAGTGGTCATCTAGTGATTATATTCTGCCTCAACCCGCCCTCACACCTCTCACATAACTTTTGTGTCATGTGACACACACACACACACACATAGACACGCACACGCACACGCACACGCACACACACGCACACGCACACATACAGCACATAAATACCCTCTCTTTCCCCTGCTCCCCGCTCATCCACATAGTGCGCAATGCGCTCACAAGTGCATTACAGTGTGGTGATCAGCGTGGATTTCTGACAGCATGGAACGATGGACAATAAAGATTCTTTTTTGGCTCCTACATTTCTGCTGTGCTTGTCATTTTCTACGGGACGCTGGTGCCGCGCTGGGCGGCGTGCCCCGTTACACCGCGCCTTGACTCAGCCTGCGACGCCGCGTTCAGCTTGTTGTGCTCGTGTATTTTTATTTTCACTTTATTTAACCCGGCTAAGGCATCTTTATTTACAGCGGCGAGCTGGCAAATTGCCTTTGGGGACGGCAGGGAAGGAACTAAATGCGAGTTAACACAAACACATCAAGAGATAATGTGCATGAGGGGGAAAAAAGCATTCTCTGAGCACAGACCTCGGGCCATTCCCCTTATTGAGCTCAATAAGCTGCCATTGTAATTAATGATTAAATTCATTATTTAAAACACTTTCCGGTTCCCATCCAATGATCCGGATCACGTATATCAGTTCCCCATTCCACCATATGCTCGATTGAACAAATTAGCTAATTAAGTAAATGAACTAAAATCATTTCCCATGTGCTCATCCAGTGCATCAGTTTGCATTTTTGTCTGTGAATTCATTAACAAATTGCGTTCCCACCCAATAAATTAACGCGCACTTAACTAATATCCTCGGTGAAAACATAATTTCTCGGCGTTAGCCATTGCACTTCTTGACCGCGTAGACACCACGTGTAGACACAAAACATAGCAGATGACATCACATGCAATGGTTCTTAAAATTACATTATAATCACATACATTTCGGTACACACCTTTTAGAATAGTTTATTTGATATAGGTTATGTGTAAATTAATTGCAAAGGGAACCAATGATGGGAATAGTTATGTGGCTGTTACGCTTCTGGGAACAGAAAGAATGACCAGAACGTTAGTTCTTTGTAAATTGTATTATGTTATTCAACCTTTTTTTTTTTAAATGTAAATTCAACTGGGAGATCATACTTTTCACATTTCACAAGTTTTGTGATGATCACTGAGCCTGTTCTCCCCTTGCAATGTCGTAAGCAAGGCCTAACAGGGCCCAACATCCACATTTCTGAGAGGGGGGGCATTTGCTAGCAATGCTTCTGCAAGGTCCTATGTCATAACATAGTATTTATCTGTCCTTAAACCTGACCCAATTGCTGAAAAGAGCAGAAAACACTGAATATGATGTGTTTACACTGCTCCTGTAGGGCCACGCCCAGCATAAGGTTTTTTTTTTTTTAATCAATGACCTGGCACTGATAAAAACGAGGCTTGGTGGAAACTCCCTGTGCTTCTTGGTGAAGTGGAGATTTGCATATGCATTCTGATGTACATGAATACAGATGAAGGAAAGGTTTTCAGGCTTTCATCTGAAATTCAAAAACTAGGGTTTCTAGTATATCCTGCTCTCGAGCTACAGTCAGTTGTAACTCACTCTGCTATGCGCCAAAGATCGCCAACACCCAACACCGACCCAACACAACAAAACTCTGCTCACAATTGGACAGCCTGTGTGTGCTGTGTTGTAGATTGACTACCTCCTGGGCTGTGTTAAAATGATCACGTAATAGCTGGTAGTTCAGAGGCAGGCTAAGCTCCAATCTAAACTCAGCATTCTACGTGCTAAGCTACGGATGCTATGGGAGATTGAAATGCTCAAAGGAGCAGGCCAGTTCGGCAGGAGCTTGCACTCCAAATCTTATATTATACACAGGGCTTTGAACCGGTGCAAGGAACGACAACGAAAACCACAAACTTTTTGAATATTCCAGGGAACAGAAATGAAACTGGAAACGTTATTCTTTTTTATGTTCCAGAACAGGAACACTTTTTAAAAAATAATGGTAACCAGTTAATACCCGTTTTATTTCGTTCTTCAAATGAGTGCATGTGAGTGGGATAACTTCAAAAATAAAACAAGAATATTTATACAATCCATGATGCAGCAGTGAAGTATGAATTGTTGCGGGACTCTCTGCAGTGTGTTGTTGGGGGGTCGCCCCGACACGCAACAAGACCTCGGCTGTAGAGCACTACCAGCGGCCACCATAGGTTCTCCATAGCGAGGGTTCGCCCCAACATATATTATATAGTGTTAAACAGTTGACAGGAACAAAATTAACCGTTCCGGGAACAATACTTTTTTTTGTTCTAACCACTTCGGGAACGTCAATTTATAGGTGGACCTCATAACCGGAAATGTATAACCGATTGGGAAAGAAATATTGGTTCAAAGCCCTGATTCTACACTTCATAACTTGGAAGCTAGAAACTCATTCTCTTCTTCTCTTTAAAGTTTTTTTGAATTTGGTTAATGGTACAGCATTGTGGAACATTTTCCTTGGGCCTTGAAAAAGAACTTTGAAGATCAAAAATTGTTGTATAAAGAGCAAGTAAAAGTACAGTCAGTAAGTGCAGAACAATAAGTAACAACCCTGCCAGTTTTTGGATCATTCTTAGCTCAATTTAGTTAATCAAGTTATCTCTGATGGCCCACAGAATATTTTGCACGTCACCCAGAATAATGGACCGTATATCAAATGGCAGATGAGAAGGTACACCTGAAGGAAAGAAGAGTATCTACGTTGTTCCGAGATATTGGATATTGTATTTGGAATGGCAGGGATTAGGATTGTTAAATCTAACCCTCCAGTTCACGGCTCAAGCACAAACAATAAATTGATATCATACAACATATGAGTGACACGGCATCATTTGCTATACAGCAGAAGCCATTAACATACAATTACAATATAGCATTCAGGGTGATGGAAGCTCAGTAATGATCTCAAATTAGCTTTCCAATGCACAACTCCATTGGCAAGATCATATTGCTCATCTCAAAACGTCCATTTATTTATATACAGTATATTATATATAATATATGTAACCCATGTTAATCCAGTTTTTCTATTGATTTCAAGGACAATTACCTGCAAACCATGGAATCCATGGAATTGTACTTTTAAGTGTACTTTTAATGTATATAATATATATTATAATATAATATTAAATTATTATTATTGTGATTGTAACAACTGACATTTTAATAATGTATTTACATCTTTAATAATAATCCTTGTGAATAAGGTTATTTTAATAATTCATAATTTCCAGGCAGCAGAGTTAAACAAAATGTTTCTAATGCACCTGAGTTCGGGGACCATTTACCTGCGATACTACAGCACGGCCCTGAATCACTTTGTACTGTGAAAAAGGGGCCCAAAAGTTAAAAGAAAAAGGGAGAAAAAATAACTCTTGGACTCAGCTGTTACTGTCCTTAGCTTCCCTATGCAATTTGTAGGTATGTGTCCTGAATGACCCTATGCTACGTCCATGCTAGCTGCAGCAGCAGCAGTGGTAGTAGTAGCAGTAGTGGGCGTGACATTGGTCCTCTATCACTTAATTAAGATTTTGCTGAGCTGCGGGCTTTTTTCCCCAGGCAAGCCATTCACTCAGCACATAATGCGGCATGATATATGTTGGTGGGTCATGGACCTGGTAGTAGTAGTATTGGCTGTATTATTTATTATTATTATTATTATTATTATGCCTCTGCGGATCTTGGATTTGATGAAGTTTATTGGAAATGGTTATACATCCCACCTATAATGAACACAACTAGCTTACTGGCCTAGTGGATAGAGATCCTACTCATCCTGTTGAATAAATTGATTACTGCGTGCGAAATTGGTTCGTTGGCTCACAAAGATAGCAATTATGCACACTACGAGTTTCTGGTCCAGGCTATGGGTTCACTTAAGAGACACCCCACTCACATTTTATATATATTTGATATTTAATGCGACGCAGTGGTCTTTTGGTTAGATTCTGATGGTGTTCCAATATGAAGTGGTCAGGGCTGGACGGCCACTCCATCAAAATTACAAAAAATAAATGGTGTGCCGCAGTCGAACTACAAAGCACATATACTTGGAGAGTTCTGAGTTAGCTCACTGACCATTTCCAGCTAATCCTGAATAAAAGTTCATAACGACGACTGTTTTGGGCTAAAAGTGATCATCAGCTGTCCATATGTGCAGTGTTGGGCAAGTTCACTTTCAACATGAACTAGTTCAAATTCCAGTTCAGTCCTTGTAAAATGAATTTGTTCATTCATCGTTCATAGGTCATCCTTTTGAACCATGAATTACCCAATATGAACTTTTTAGTTACTTTTTCGTTACTTTTTTTACATTGCTCTCAGCTATAATGTGTCAACATTATTGACAGAGTACAAGCAGATCAAAAGGCGATATTTAGCTGTTTTAATGTTACACTAGGGACTGGGTTAGATTTGTAGGAGGAATGTGTTTTTTTACTTTATTGCTGTGTTTTCGCTCTGAAGGTTTTTTGAAATCTGATATGAACAAATTCTGAACTAAAATACAGCTCAGTTCAATAAACTAAAAAAGAGAGCATTCACAATCACCCTTTCATCAAGAAAAATGAACGACGTTGTTCACGTTTGCCTAAAATATGAACAAGTTCATGAACTATCGTTCTTTGAACAGTTTCGGGTACAATACTGCATATGTGATATTATCATCAGATGGAAATGAAAAAAATCCTATATGCAGTATGTCTAATCACATATATGTTGCTATAATAACAATGAAACTAAACAGTGATTTGAAGGACATTGCCAATGTAGCTAATTGAACAAACAGCATGAAACCCTCCCCCCATGTATCTCGATCACCCACTAGCATTTGACACACCACGACAGTTATCGTCTGAAGTTCCTTGCAGATGTTCCCGTTCTTCCTGCGGGGGGCTGTGGGGCTTATTATTACGCTACTGATTGGCAGTAGCATGTCCCATAGATGAGGCCCATTTGTAGAAAGCATGATGCCTTTAAACCAGGGCTTAAAAATACAATTATTTTTAAAACGTTCCGTTTCGAACGGTTCTGGCAGGCCTATGTTTAATGTTTTCGTTCTCGGAACCGTCCCGCAACCATACTGAATCGGTTCGGAACGCAAACATTTTGTTCAATCTTAAAGTTCCTTATTTTGTGCAATCTTACGTTTAGATATAGTTTATACAGGATATATTTGGTGGACTTTCAAACGTCATTACATTCGTTTCCTCGTTTGTCCACAAGATGGAGCCCCAGATGCATGGGGCTTGATGCCTGACAGTGAAAGTGGACGGAAAAGTTTCCCAGACATAGGATATATTAAAATATATAGAGAACATAAAAAAATATTTTCAACCGGTTTGGTGAATTTCATAATGCTCCATTTCTGTTCCGGAACAGAAACGGAACATATTCTTTTTCGTTTCCGTTTCCGCTCCTCTGAAAATTCCATAAAATTCTGTTTTCGTTTTTGTTCCTTGAACCGGTTCAGAGCCTTGCTTTAAACAGTCCAAATATGTTTCAGCCCTCGTGCACCTGCCCTATGAGCCATATGGCCAGTACAGCCAAAAGCCGTGATCAATGTCTAAGTGCCTTCAGACTGCATCAACAAGCCCAGAGCTGACCACAGGGGCATGAAACGAGCATTGATTTTGCTTTTGTGAGCCCTATTGCCTTTATGTAGCCTTAAAATGAGTGTTAAACTGCGAGTATCGCTGACCCCTTTCTGTTTACAGTTCGGGGAAGCCTGGTCAAGTGTAGTATTCCCTCAGTCTCTGATTTGATGGTGCATTTGGTGATGCACTTTAATCCGCTACAGCGACACACAATACAGCCTGATCCACTTTCCATATACCGACCCCGTCGCTCGACCATGACGTCTCTGCCATGTGCTATCCGAGCACAGGATAGGCAGGCACACACACACACACAAACACACCGAAACGCACATCAGCTAAAGTTAGCCTGGGATTGTATTATTGATGCTGACATAGAGGCCTTATTTCAGGGCTTATGTTTTCAGGATTACTTATGCAAACAAAAAAAACATGAAAAATTAATTAAGGTGCCGATCACTAACAGGCCGCACGTGTGTGTGTGTTTGAGTGCATGTCTGCATGATTCCATGTGTGTCTATGTGTGTGCACCTTGATTCTCCCAAAGCCGGTGATCAGATCAACTTGAAAACAAACGTGTATGAGAATGTACCGGATGCAGTTTCGGTTTGACAAAATGCATGTGTCAAACCAAACCTACGTGTTCCAATTAGAGTGCTGCACATAATGTGAATAGTTTGTGAATTGACAGCAGGTTAAGTGCTGTTCGAAATGGAAATACTCAATGGCGAAATTAAATTAAGTAATGATTGTGAGATTTCACATCATCACACTGCCAAATATCACAAATATCAAAATATCACCTGCTTTTGAGAATTAAAAGGAAAAATTGGCGTCAGTCTGTGACATTTCACTGTTAACTAAATTAGGGACGATCGATTACGTCACTTGTGTTCGAGTCCGCTTCCAAACACATCGCATTGGTTGCGGAGGAGCTCATTATATGTAGTAGGCCTTGAATGTCAACAGCCTCTCCCCGTTCGCATGCCAACTGGCGTGGCTGCGCACACCTGCACGTTTCATTAAGGGGAAACGAACGAAATGTAACTCTTGCGCGATGATGCTCCACAGCCTTTAACGCAGCAGCAATTCCCAGGCATGTCGGCTTTCGGCAGCGCCGAATTCAGCAATGTGAACCTTGCCACGTGTATCCATGCAACTCCGCCCGACAGAAGGAGGCACCATTGCTCACTCGGGCAGAATTTTCGGAAGGTGTGACGTCGTTGCAGCCATCACAACAGCAAATATTGTGTCGGTGTAGTCCCTCCCCTTCCGCTACGGATCGCTTCATATGACCATCGAGTTTTACAGATCTGGTTTATTGTTTTGAGTGACACAAGAGATCTGTGGATTCGTAATCCGTCATCCATCGTATAATGGAATGTTTCAATTGTGTTTCTTAGTTTACTCTACCATGTAGAGACCATGTAATTACCATGTAACTACAAATAAAATAGTTTTTGAGACATTAAAACAGTTGAGCTTCCGCATCAAATGGATCCTTGGTGGCCCCGTTTGACAAGTGACTCAGTATTTTTGTCGAATCTGAGATTGGAATCGAATACTGTTCCCAGGTATTTGTATGACTCGACAATCTGGACTGGAGCACCGAGAATCAGACTGTTGTTTGGCTCTGCCCACTCACATGTGATTTTGGTTTCTCAAGGTGCTTTAGTGCTCTGTCGAAAACATAGACTGTAAGTAGACAGAGCGTGCATGACATCACCTCATTGGGATGAACGAACGTTGGATTTTTCCTCAGACATGGAGGTTAGGGGCTCTGCCATGTTGAGAAAGTACCCGTATATTGGGCGATCCAGGGAGGTTCGGGGATACTCCATTTCCAAATATGGAGCTAAGGGCGTGTCTTATACGTAAGGCAGCGCTATAGTAATTTCATAAAAGAATAATACGGCACTGTGATTTGTGTACATGTGTACATATTTTCAAAGCCCATATTTTTACCCTATTTTGTGAACTGCATGTGTAGAGAGATATGGCTAATGATGTCAAAGTATCGCTCCGAAAAGTCTGAATAACTCCCGATGATGCTAGCCTGGTATGCTAACCGCTAGCTCAAATGCTGACCAGCTTTTGGCCAACCAAGACAAATTTTGACTCAGCAGCGCAGCAAAAGCCACAACGCTGCTTTAGGCCTCAACAGCCGACCGACGGCGTTTGTTGGTGTTGTCATAATAAGTAATTAGGTAGAAAATGATCACCATATGGGACTTATTTGGACATATATATATTGACATCATTAGGTATAGTTGTCTACACAAGCACTCCTATAAAGGGTAAAAATATAGTCTGTTGAAAAATGTACTTACATTGCAGGAGCATGACTGGTCGGTGAACCACTCGTGCTAACAATAGCATCTAGCTAACAACACAGCGCTGAAGCACGCTGCCACTCCCCACTCCACCACGCCCCCCCATGACCCGCCAAATTAGAAAAATTAATAACGGATAATAATAAATAATGACATCCCTCACACAATTAACATGGGGCATACCCTTCCATGCAATTAAAACCTTAATTTGCTCAACGCGTAAAATAGGTTAACCACTGGCTGTACGGTGACGTCCATATTTTTTACAGTCTATGGTCTAAAAGCACTAAAAAAGGACCATACAAATGCACTGCCACGCATCCTCCTACATACCGATCACACTATATTAGTGTGTGGCAGCCCAACCCTCTAGCTCTTTCTTGCCCCACCAAAATTCTATACCCTCAACTGCTACAGCTATCACAATATGACATGGTATGGTAAAAGCCGCATCTACCTGTCCATAGTTCGTTCTGTCCACGGTTCGTTCTGTCCACCAATTATTAACATGCCATAATCCCATGCATTGCACTGCAGCACTCTCCATGCGAATGGGAGAGTGCTGGCAAGCATCCTCCTTTATCGTTCCGAAGCCTTTGTAAAGCGCTCATGGCCAGGTTGCGTATACCTGACGACACGGTTTTGTCGTGAGCCTGGCATGTAGTCACGAGGGGTTTAAGTACACTTCATGCCAGTTTGTGTGTATGTGTAGTCCCGGTCGTGGCAGGTGTCAGGGCCCCTTCAGGGTGCCTTAATTCAGGTGCTGTCCACTTTGTTTATGAACAAGGTGAAAACTGATGAAATGTTTAGCCTCCACAGCCCACCAGGCATATGCCCTATATGCCAGATGCTGCATGGGTCCAGCCATGGAAGGTTTAAAAAAAGAAGAAAGAAAGAAGAAACGTGATGTAGTCTTTGGAAGATTTGTTTGCCATTATTTTTGGCTCCGTGTTTGGCTACTGTCAACTGTCAACACATTATTAGGCCTAAACCCTGTGTATGTATGAGTGAGTGAGTGTGCGCGCGTGTGTGTTTCTGTGTGTGTGTGTGTGTGTGTATGTGTGTGTGCGTGTGTGTGTGATTCCTACGTGCGTGGCGTGTGAATGACGACATAAATCAGTAGTCAGTAAAATACAAACAGCAATCACGTATTGTATTTCCTGATAGAACTCCTGGCCCCTGGAACTTCTATTTGAGATGGTGGATACCACGCCCTTGTTCATGAGACGCGCCTACATTAACTTCGTCCGTTAATTCAGGTGTACAGGGTTACAGACAGTGCCACGCCTAGTTCAACATGTCACGTCCTCCCCTCTCTCTCTCTCTCTCTCTCTCTCTCTTCTACTTTAGTACGTCTACCTTGCTTCCTCCACGTCACTGCTTCTAGCTGCTATCTCACTTTCCCCCGCCTGTCTCTAATTTCCCGAGCTTCCCCCCATTTCTCTATCCTGTATAGCCGTCGATATATATCTATCCTCCACCACCCCCACCCAACCCAAATCTGCATAATGATAGAAAAGTAGAAACACCACAAGAAGCATCCGTTATTACGCATGTATACTGTCACACGGGTAAAAAAAGAAAGCTGAACCTTTGTGTTCGAGAGAGATGAAAGAAAGAAAGAAAGAAAGAAAGAAAGAAAGAAAGAAAGAAAGAAAGAAAGAAAGAAAGAAAGAAAGAAAGAAAGAAAGAAAGAAAGAAAGCGTTTGAATTGAGTGTGTTTGAAATGGGCATCATGTATAAACCATACGAAACGTGTTTATTTTATTTTTCAGAAACACGTGGAGATACTGAGACAATGTGTAGAAACTCAAACTTATTAAACTCCCCCGTCCGGCGCCCGCTGCTCATCTGGCCGCTCTCCAACAACAGCAGCCGACACCTCGGAGAAGAAACTTCCCTTCATTCCGTCCTTCCTTCCTCAACCAACGTTTTTCCTCTGCTCAAATCATAGCGCGCCCATCGCCTCTTCCTCATTCCCTGGTCCCAGGTACACGCCCTGCTGTGTCTCTGACGCGTCAGGAGAGGCGCAGACGATCCTAGGGCGCGCACAAAAAGTTGACCAAATCACGGAAGAACGACGAGGAGGAGGAGGAGGGCGAGAAGAAGGACAAGAACCACCACAGCCTGCAGTGTAGAGTCGCCTGGCAACTTTTTGAGCTTAGACAGAGAAGGCGAGGAGCGCGTAGCGAGCAACACCCCCAAACTTTTAACTTGGAACAACCACTTCTTTCTTCGTCTCAACAGCTAGTGAGAGGTAAGAATCAGAATTGACGTCAAGATGCGTTATACCGGCTCCGCTTCTGAGTTACTTGATCTGTCTGTCTGTCTGTCTGTCTGTCTGTCTGTCTGTCTTTCTCTCTCCCTCTTTATCTCTCTCTTTCTCTGTCCCTCTCTCACACGCTTTCTTTAAAAGTCCAAAAGTATCCCCCTCTCCGTGTCTCCGTGTGACATTTGGCGTCAAATGACGTGCGCTGATCCGTGCGTGGTACGCGCAACGGGTGGGTCCCCACCTACTACCCCCCCCCCTCCCCGTGCCACGTCTCGGTGTCCAAGAGACGCTTCGTCGTCTGACTGAAACCCGAGCTGGATGGTTCTTCTTTGCGGTGGTTCCGAGTCTGGCAAACTCGTCTGCTTGGTTGGCGCCAAAAGTTCGTTAGCAGAAAAGTTCCTGGCAAAGTTTCAGAAGTTGTGTGTGTGCTAGTTGTGGGTGCGTTTGTGTTCAATCCAGCTGTTGCATTTTTGGGCTGCGAGCCTGCGATAAAACCGCAAAAATGGTTTCACTTCTGCATACACCTCTATATGCAGATATTCTGCGTAGGCGACTCCCTCAAATTAACCTTTCCGGGATGTTTTGGATATTTGCAGATGGAGAGGGTTACATAAGCATACTCCTTTAAAAGAAACAGATAGAAAACAGATGCTTGGAATGTGTTAGAGGTGTAGTATGGCGTTTTACGGGCTCAATGTGCCATGTAAAGTTATGCATAACGTGGGTAGTAACGTGCCGCACTACATGCAGCCCCATTCTTTGAAAACCACATAATGGGACATTAATGGAGTTATTAACACGTTAAACACGACCCGTGTTGCATGTGGATAATGGTTAAGTGCTGTCCTGGGCAGGTTTAAACATCACTTGTACATTCATTGC
>OMKY01252288.1:1510-14723 GCA_900302395.1 Bregmaceros cantori | reverse complement strand
ATGAGGGGAGCCTCGTCTCCGGAAATCGCGCCATATGGTAGTTTCCAATACAATTATTCCAATCTTAGCAGCCTATTTAAAGATAGTTTCTAATTGATGTTTCAATGTTTTAATTGTCGGGATAATTAATGGTTCATTGTGTGAGGGGGTCATCATTTCACAAACGCGTCAGATTTGGCGTTGATATTTTTTATTTCAGCTCCCATAGGATTCCATTCATTCTGACTCTGTCGTTGCCGCACCTAGTGGACATTACCACCGGAAGAAGTCGCGTGTGGCGTGTCTCTCTCTCACATAGCGTATAGCTCTCTCTACCTCTCCTTGTCTCCGGATATACGCGTACTTTCAGCAATGGCACGCGCAGTCGGAGGCTTAAACCCGGCTAGGATGAAAGCAATAGAATGAAGTCATGCACGCTGCGTCTACTTATATACAGTCTATGGTTACACGTTAAACCTCTTCGACCGCTCTCGAGCATAGGGACTCGGTGAAGACTCTCCATCTACTGCGGTCGCATGCAGCCTTTTTGGCGTCCTGCCAAGAGGAGTTGGCGTACGACACCTCTTTTCCATGACAGTCGCGGCCTTCCTTGCTTTGCCTTGCCCTGGGGGTTCCAGTCCAGTACTGTTCTGGTGATGGATGTAGGTGGATAGAGCGTAGTGATTGCCCTATCCAAACTGACAATACAGACAGTTTATACTTTGTAATTTCAGGATCTTGTATACAGTGCTAAATTAGGATGACATGTACAGTATGTACTTCTTTCGGCTCAAGACGGCGCTGGTCACATGACCTGATGTGGCACGGACCAACAGACAAAGCGGTAGGGGTGGAGCGTTTGAGACAATGTCGTAGCGGCAGACGCCCAAAACAACGACCGTTTGCGGGGCTTTGCTCCTAACTGCTTACGTTACTTATTATTTGGAACCTCTGGAAGCCGAATTTGCTTTTGGTGTGAACACACAGTTAGTCTTATGAGTGTGTGTCCAGCAGAGAATAAATGAATCATTTTTGCAAGTCCTTTTCACCTTTCTCTGAGCAAGAGGCAGTTGTATCACAGTGAGGAAGGAAGGGACATTTGAGATAAGGTAGAGCCACATTTATTTAGAACAGTAAAATGTGGCTCTGGTGGTATGCAGGAGGATTTTTTGATTTTCCACATTTTCAATCACAAAAATACAAAAGTACTGCAAAAACTCAGATTGCAACAGCACTTTTAGTGCTGGCAGTATGTGTGGCAGCCCATTATCAATGCAAGTGTTCGAGTAGCATGATTGCGATTAACGCCACCGTCGAACAAGCAAACTACATTTCCCAGCAGCCCCTGCGACCCGCCAGTCTGGTCACGTGACTGCGGTAAGTGCCCAGCAATCTATCGGTTAGTTGGTGATTAAGTATGATTATGTTACTTATAGGCTACGGAACTACACCAAAATGTAACCAATTCTTCCGTGTGTCATTTCCAACAACTGAACAAAATTTCATCCAGATCAGTGCACAACTTTTTCAGTTATACTGATGACAAACCAACGAACCCATGCAACCAAAAACATAACCTGCTTTGCCGCGCACCCCCGGTGCAGTTAATAAACACTGTGTGTTTATTACCTTTAGGCGTATATGGCTATATTTTAAAATCAATCATGGTGATACTTCTCAGGTGCTACTCTGTATGAAAAGTTTGAAGCAACGATTTAGAATATTTGGGCCCTATTTTATGTAATAATTCAAGGTGTAACAATAAGTCATTATAGTGAAACAGCAAAGGCATGATAGCGAAACAGCAAATGTTTGCAATATTTAAATTGCAAACTTTTAATTATTAATGTTCAGTCCAATCTTAAACGAAAGATGAACAGATTGTCAGTAAAAATGGCCGATTAATCGATTATTAAAATATTTGTTACTTGCAGCCCTAGTTGCCAGGCTTGCCACCTTTGTCTAGCACAGACTCAACTCAACTCAAGAACTCACAGACTCTCCAACTCATGTATTTGGAATATTACTCATTCCGTTCATTTTACTAAATCATCTGAACTTTCCAGAGACCTGTTAGTTGAAATGACCAGCAGGGGGAACAGTTCTTTCTCGTGCATGCGGGCATGAGAGTGTGTGGCCGTGTGAGTGTGCACTGCAGTACCGCTGACTGCCACTCAAACAGCGCGGCGCTCTTTCACGGCATAACGCGAGTCTGAAAGCAGTGAATTTCCACCATATCCCCGCCTTCTGTTCGCTCAAATAATCTTGAAGGATTTTACTCTTTTCCAGTAATTAGTAATATAAAGCTTTACTTTTTACAAAGCAACAATCAGATTAAAGTTACAAAAAAATCTGCCGAGTTACTCCTCATTTTAATAAATTACAATTACTCGTTTCAACGATTGCATTTAACTTTTCATGCATTCTTTATGTGAAGTAAAGTTTAAAAAACACTACGCTAAAACACTAGTCTCACTCTAAAACTAGTTATTGATGTGAGACACTTCCAGCCGCCTGAAATATTATGAAAAGTATCTAATGCAGTCAAATTAGGTACTATTCAAGTAGTCAGTAATCTAACTTAGCTACTTTTTCTAGTAACTCTGGCAACACTGCTCACCACAGCGAAGAAGTTAGAAAAACGTCAAATGAAAATAAATACGTTAAGACACATTTTCATCCAATCTGTTTACTTTATATTAATGACACATTGGACTTTGGAAGACACATTGGACATTGGAAGTCTGTTCTGTACAAATGTAATGGATGTGAAGCAGTCACATTCAAATTTATTGATACACAGTTATTGAAACGACAATAATGCCAATTACCATAGGCATTTCACTCCCTTAAATGTCTGGACAGTAACGGTTTCTAGTCTGTAACTCCCTCCATCCCCTGTTGCATGCTGGGAGCTCTCACTTCAGACGTGATCTGTTTCTAACCTATGGAATTGCGTTGTGTATGAAATTTTAGAAGCACTCAGAAATTGCAAACCTGTGCCGCAGTGGTACAAAAACATAATACTGTTAGTGCTAGCAGTATGTGTGGCAACCCATTATCAATGCAAGTGTTCGTAGAGCAGCGCGATTGCTATTGACATAGTCAGTGTGTAGTCATGTGACCACACAGCGATCTATCGGTAAGTTGGTGATTAAGTATGAATATGTTACTTTTAGGCTACAGAAATGCACCAATCACTTCTTTCTTTTGTCATTTCCAACAACTCTGCAAAATTTCATCCAGATCCGTGCACAACTTTTTCAGTTATCGAGGGGACAAACCAACGCAGCTAAAAACATAACCTGCTTCGCAGGTAATAAATAATGTTAATAATTCTTTTTTTTATAGACAATAACAGCTCATAATGCAAAAGATAAAAATGTTTGTTTTGAGTTGGAGGCAGCAGTTGTGCAGAAATTAGTTGTTAGAGATATTATATTTCAGCGCACTTTTTTGTGCAATCTGTCGGGGGTGGTGGTGGCAGAGTGGTTATAAAGTGTATCCCCTGGACCACAGGTCGAGAAGTGCCGCAGGTTCTAACCCCCTCTTTGGCTTTTCTGCAACGTCTTCCCCCGACTCTTCATCCTAGTTTCTGATTTAACCCTGTCAAACAGACAGCACTTGCACCCCAAAAAAATAGCTTTAAAAAGGGATTCAATTGATATTTTTCCAGTAAATGTTGATTTCTTTGCAACTCTCTTTCAATTGCATCTGTTTTATTCATTTTTTTAAAAACAGAATCTCCACTTCCTAAGAAAATTGTGATTGCAGTTTTATTTTCTTGCAGTATTCTTAAAATATGTCTGTTGACATTTTCAGCAGTAAATATGTGTTTTCTGTAGGACGTGTGTGTTGATAAAAACTATTTTAACGCACTAAGTTGTTGTTGTTGTTATTGTTGTTGTTACTGTTCTTTATTATATATTTGTATTACTTTTTATTATTATTATTATTATTACTGTTTATTATTATTGTTATTATTGTTATTATTATTATATTACTACTAACATTATAAATTTTATTGTATTATATTATAACTATTACCATTACAATTACTATTATTATTATTATTATTATTATTATTATTATTATTATTATTATTTGCAGCAGGGAAAAGGTGGACTCGCCCCTGGTGGGTGGAGAGGGCGGAGCCAGCCAACACGCGCTGAGCTGGCAGAGTGGGGGCTAGTCCGCGGTGGAGCGGAGCAGACACACAGGGCTCGGGTCGCTGCTGCTGCCGCTGCTCCGCGCTCCGGCCGAGGGAGGCAGCAACAGTTGACGGACGACAAGCAAACTGAACGCCGGAGAAAGGGGAGAAGAAACCAGCAAAAAGTAACAATGCGTGTACCCTTGGACGCTTAACGCCCCGCAGCCGCCCCCACCCCCGGGGTTGTATTCTTATTAAACGACAGCGGAAAGAAGAAAAAAAGCAACCAGAAGGAAGACCCCCTGCTGCCGGCGGTGACATCTACTGAGGTGGTGACCACCCAAACCAACTTGACCATCGCTTCCATGATGGGCGAGGACCAGACAGCACACAGATCTTATTCTACTTGACGTTTTTAAACTTGACGACAACCCGTGATGGATTTGAACTGTTTTCATATTTGTTAGTTTACATTTTTTGACGTTGCCACAATTTCGTGGCAAAAAAATGTTTGTTTTAGAAATGGTGAACCATCACCTTTAACCTTATTTTTGCAGACTTTTTCTTGACGATGAACTGAGAAGGAACCGTCTCAGTCGATGCATATGTCGTGTTTTTCTCCCTGCACGGAGCGTGCCCAATTTTAAGGACACAAAAACAAAAAACTCACCGGGGACTCGTCCACCAAGGGGTGCGCACGGAAAGCTCTCTGCGTGGGAACTTCGGAACCGAACCACACCGCCTTCCTTCTCCACGGTAAGCTGTGGCTAAACGTCCCTTCTCCAGACTCCAACGTGTCAGTTATTTTTTGCATCCCAAACTACAATTCTGGAACTTTCTCTGCTCCGCGTTGTCCGGCTGTTGGAGTTCTAAAAGATGTCTTGAAATGTACTTGCATAAATGAAGGGGCTTGGCTCCTTCCGGACCCTTTGAGTGGAGGTCAGACGTTGAGAATATTGAGGTGTACATGGCTGATTCTGCTCGGTAAATTCTATTCTAAGTGATCTTTCCTCCTTCATCCGCTCTGCCAGACAGCGGTGGTCCCCCGCACGGTGGTGGTGGTGGTACGTGCCCGGACAGCGTCTGTAGAATGTATACGGCAGACTGTATACAGTACGTGTCAACGGGTGCATCGCTGGTGTATGTGCTATAATAATTCCACCATAACTGCACCGCCCGCCTCTGGAGGGTCTGACACTTTGAGTTAATTAATAACACGATACCTTGCATTCCACGGAGAACCACCAGTAAGCACTTTGAAATGACTGTTGCTGATGACAATCGTAATTTATGTTTAATTGATGTAATTTCATCGCCAATGACGTAACGGGCATTGTCGTTCAAATTATATTAATAGATAGGGTGGATTGCCCTAATGTGGGACAGCCACATGTTAAGCTACATTACCATAGTTTGCTTTTACCATGGTTTCACTGACATTTATTAGTTTAGGGAGGAGTCAAAGCCACTGGAGCTTAGGTGTCCCACATTAGGCAGTGGCCCACATTACAGCGATCCACCCTACAGTGAAATGTAGTGTTGAACAGTTGAACTTAATATTAGAATCATTACCATAGTTTGCTCTTTCACTGGCATTCATTAGTTTAGAGCTTAGGTGTCCCACATTGGGGCAATCCACCCTATCCTTAACTTTAACCTATTGGGGAATGTGTGGGTAAAAGAGCAACACTTGTTTGCAATCAGTAACGCTTGACATCTGTGGATATCTTAAGGAGTAATGGAGTATTCAACCCTTGTTTCATGATACTGACTTCTACTAGGGATCTTGAAGATGTATGGATAGTTGATAAATACATCTACAATATTTTAACCAATCAATATTCTTGCCAAACAATTTGTTCCACAATGCGTTGCACATGGTGTTAGTTATAGTTTAGTCCATAATACCATAAAATCCTTCATAAAACAACATTATCACCACTTTATATATTTTTTTCTAAGTTGATGCCTTGCTTATGACTTTTAACCGGTTCTTTGCAGGTTTAAAGTCTTGACTGGCATCGCACTGCACCTTATTAACTCGCAGTGGCAGGAAAGTCTCCCAAAAAGATTAATCGATTAATCGACGGATGAAATTAGTGCTGAAGAATGATGGCCAATGTTGACCTCCCTAGCTTGTACATACACCCACTATGTCCAACACTCAATAGTGTGTGGCAGCAAAGTTGCATGTATGTGGGAGTGATGTGAAATGAGTTAAATACATTAATTCAAAATACATTACATGTTGAAATTATGCATAGCTGTGTTGTGTTTTTATAACAACGCCACGTGGTTTATCCAGAAACCACATGGGAAAGGCCATGTGGTTTTTCTGTGATTATCGCACTTTAAATGTAAAAGTTGTGAAGTCTCGTCTTTGTCCTCTCAGTCTTAAAAACGAAACTACTGCATTTTGACGCCTGCTAGGCATACACACATTGATTCTGCAGATTTACTGTGAACGCAACTCTTGAACAATGCGTTTTAAAAAAACAACAACGTTGTCATATAGACAGGGCTTGAAAACTAAATTATTTTTAAAACGTTCTGTTCCGAACGGTTCAGCCAGGTCTGTTTTTAACGTTTTTGTTCTCGGAACTGTTCCGCCACCAAAATATGGGTCCTGAACTGGTTCGGAACACAAACATTTCGTTTTTCCTTAAAGTTCCTTATATTGTGCAATTTTAGATTTAGATATGACAAGATGGAGCCCCAGATGCATAGGGCTTGATGTGAAAGTGTGACAGTGAAAGTGAAAGGAAACAGTCTCCCAGACCTAGGATATGCTAAAATATATAAAGAACGAAAAAAAATGTTTTTAACTGGTTTTGTGGATTTCATAATGTTCCGTTTCTGTTCCAGAACAGTTGAAGAAATCTGTTTTGGTTTCCTTTTCCGCTCCTTGTAAAATTCCGCTTGTTTTCGGTTTTTGTTTTCGTTCCTTGAATCGGTTCGGAGCCCTGCATATAGACATTAAATGTAAGTATGGGTTGTAAAAAAAAACGCAAATGAAACATGCTCAGTTTTAGATTCGTCTTTACTAATAAAGTACAGTTAAAAATATCTATTTATAGCCACCCATCTCCTCATGAACAAAGCAAAGAATTACGAAACCACAATATATCGTGTGTAAAAACACACAATTTAAAATTTGGAGCCAAGACGAGCAGCCCTAACATACATAACATACAATGAGAGACCCATTCTGTATCCGTGAGTTGAGTGCAGTAAATCTGTCCACAGCAGCATCATCTGCCAGAGCACCTGAGTTGAAACAAACGACTGAGAATACCAATTAACTCTTCATCCGCACATGAATATATGCACCACTCCCTCCCACATATAACCAGCTGCCTGTATGGTAGGATCATAGGATGGATGAATCTCTGTGCTCATATATGCAGGCGTGTGCTGAATGCATAGTGATATTTGTGTTTGAATTTGTCCCCAATTCTTAAATTGGACCACGCATTTTTAGTAGAAACATTATGTTCTGAAAGGTTAAAGGGCAATGGACAAGAATGCATTTGGACTTAGGTACACATTAATTACCTCCGCCTGGGCTGAGCTGCAAAGCAGGTTATGTCTTTGGTAGCGTTGGTTGGTTTGTCTGTCCCCAAGATAGCTGAAAAAGTTGTGCACGGATCTGGATGAAATTTTTCAGAGTTGTTGGAATCGATTAAATTTTGTTGCATTTCTGTAGCCTGTAACATAATCATACATAATCACCGATTTAACAATAGATCGCTGGGCGGATTACCGCGGTCAAGTGACCAGACTTCCGGGTCGCGCTGGGTAGTGTAGTTGGCATGTTCGCCGGTGGCGTCAGTTGCTTTTATGAGCACTTGCATTGATAATGGGTTGCCACACGTACACCACTAAAAGTATGATATTTTTTTTTGTACCACGACGGCGCAGTTTTGCAACCTCTGAGACGATCAAATATTTAATCGATTTAACTTTCTTACATTTCACTCATACAGTATGCGCTAAGGCTTGAATGATAAATCGCAATACTTGATAAACCGCAGTGGGGGCTTATCAACAACCGCATGGGAGAGGCCATGCGTTTTTCACGTGATTATTGCATGGTAAAAGTCTCGTCTTTGTCCGCTCGCTGTCTTGAATGAAAAATTATTGCATTTTGACGCCAAGTAGACATACACACATTGAGCCTGCAACTTCACTGTAAAGGTGTCTTTATCTTCTTAATGAATATTTTGTTTGTCATAAAAACATTAAATGGACACTGGACAGTGTGCGTTGTTGTAAAGAAACACAAATGAAACATGTTCAGTTTTACTGATAGAATACCCAACCCCTAAAACAAAAACTGCAATATATCACAATGCTGCCATTTTTAATTCAGAGTAAAACCCTACAGCCCTTCTATGGGCCATGTCCAAAATTGGTCCAATACCTTCATGAGCTTTAACGAATTAGAAAGTTATAATAATAGAACATTATCTCCACTTAAATTAGCAGGTGGAAACTATTTATTCTTTTGGCTTGGAGCTTTGATGCTTTGATGATTTAGTCTTTACTGTTGGCCTGTAGGAGGCACCTGTAATATATGCCACTCACACCTGTAACGTGTGATGAGCCTTCAATCATTTGAAAGACGCGCGGCGCGTGTGACGCGTGTCCATGCATAACAAGTCCAAGTTGCTGCAAGGGGCTTGAATTGCGCTGTCGGTGATATGAAGGTGTAATATTTTCCTGCCAACATGATCAATCCCCCTTCACCCACTACCCTCCTTAGCCGAATTGTCCACACATTGCATGCGACTAGAACGATCATTATCTGACAGAACAATCAGATTGTCGCGCTGCTTAATCCCAACCCACTGGAACGCCCCGACGTGAGCGATGATGATCGTGGACGATTCGTTGGCTCTAGCTTGCCAGGCTATATCCCCCTATCACCAGTACCCCACCATCCGGCACGCACTCCTTCTATACCCGGCTTCATTCCATATGCATGTATTCACTGTGTGTGTGTAATTAAAACAACTCATTCCATTCAGCGTCAGTTGAAGCCTGTGGTGCGGGTGTCATGTGGGCCCTTAGCTATTTTCCTCCAATTAAGGCCTTCCACTGTCTGTGCAGTTTAATTGTCAGCACATTGAGAGGGGAGGCTTCTCCCTGCTGGCTGCACCCCACGGACCCTTTTGTTCTGTTTGGACCGGACTGGAGCCCCAATCAGTAGAACCACAGAACCACTCGCCAAGCATGGGGTTGACCTAGGGCTGAGCGATAGCGCCAAAAATGTGTTTAGCTAGACAGTGACTGTGTAAAGACATGGGAGTTTGCATATCGAGTATATGAAGTAAACAGCTGATAGTTTTATCATCAAGATCAAATTATTTCATCACAATTTAATATTAATTTGAGTTTCATCACGATTCAGTATCACATCGATGCATTGCTCCCCCTTCAGGTGACTCATGGCATATTGGTCTGTTATTTAATATGATGGTAGAAGTGATTAAGTACAATCTATCTAGTAATTCAAGATTTCATGTTTCTCAAGAATTTGTGTCTGCTCGGCGTTACTTTAATTGTGATCTTCTTTCACTGAATGGAGGTAGAACACGATTTTAGCTTTGTTTACGAAAGGTAACTCGTCCAAAACATCTCGCGCCATACTGTTGCACAGCGAAGCCTGGTTTGCTACGTGGAACAGGCTGCTGCTGTTGGATTTCATGTCCGCCTTTTTCTTTCAACCCTGCCAGGCGTTCACTGTCATAGGGCGGCTGGCCTTGCCTTTTCTTGCCAGGCTGTTGTGTAGTCAACTGATGGCAGATCACTCACGTATAGCTTCCATGGAATCCATTAGGGGGGCATTGTATTGTATTATACACACACATACACTAAACCTGCATGAATAATTAAAATTAAAGATTAAATTGAGTACAGAAAACCGAAATCAGTGGTTCTCAAACTTTTCATTTCAAGTACCACCTGAGAAACGATTCAGCAGCCATCCAGCGGGTGCTTTGTCCACAAATAAAATAAAACAAAATGTATTTGTGTGTGTGTCGGTGTGTGTCTCAGTAGCATGTTTGGAACATCGTGTCGTTACAAAATGCATTTCATTGCGAACAGCGTATGGGGCTGTCTTAACCACTACACTCGCGCCGCCATCCAGCGGGTGCTCTGTCCACAAATAAAATAAGACAAAATGTGTGTGGGGGGGTTGGGCGTCCGGACCCTTCCGTGGATACGCGAACATAGTGCCGTCTCCCCTTGTAAGCGAGTTCTCCGTGCAGTCACGACTATAGAGACCCGCTGGCAGTGCTCTGCAGCCGAGGTCGAGGCGAGGTAACACGCTGCAGGGAATCCCGACGATTCACACGTCACTCTTTTCTTTTTATTTATCAATAATAATAAATACAGCAATAATAACGATGATAATGCCATACATTTTATAATGTAAATAACACATTGTTGTCTGTCTCTGCTTTTACTTACTGCTAATCCTTTGATGCAGTTTTGACTTAAATAATAAATGTGTGCTTTTTTTTGCTCTCATCGCGTGCTTGCATTAATTATCTGTGCCCCGTAGTGCCCCAGTATAACATTGGGCCTAGTGACGCCCCTGGTGTGGACTAATAGTTGGGTTAACAACATCAGCAAAAACATTTTTTTTTTAGGATTAATTTTATAATCGATTAGTCGACTAATTGTTGCACCCCTAGTATTCATGTGTTCAAAATGTCAGTTGTAGTGTGTCCCAACATGTTTGTCAATGAGATGGCTCACTAGAAAGACAGGTTTCTCTCAGTATTTACACTTCCTCATTCCACCCTCCCCGATTGCCTTTTTATCTCCAGTCATCAACGTCTCCTTCGCTGGGGTCCGTAAACACCACGCCACAGACAAGCACGTGCTCGTCAGTCCTGGCACGCGCGCACACGCACACGCACACACACACACACACACAGTTTTGTGTATTGGCCGCTAGTGGTCGCTGTGGTTCACCGCTCGGAGGTCCAACACAAACATGGCGCCATCACCGTTACCAGCAGCTCCACCGTCCCGTGGTCACTGTGCTGTGTTCCCGTGTGCCGTGTCGCTTTTCCTGCTGCTGCTGTCCACGGCCGCCCGCGTGGCGGCGAGCGGGGACACCCTGCGCGTGCATCCGCTGGACGCGCCGCTGCACAGGCTACCGCAAAACCGGGGCTTCATCACCGTGGATGCCACGGCACACCACCACCACCATCCTCCTCCGCCGCCGCACGGAGCGGCGGCCGACGTGATGCACGCCAGACTGCGGCGAGCGGTGGAGGACAAGGTGCTCGGGGTGGTTGATGGGCGATGGGGGCTCCCCTCCACCCGCTTTAGTCCGGACGAAGAGACGTCACACGGCCGGCCGCGGAGCCGACGTGGAGTCGGTGCTTCGGCCATGCCGAAGGTGTATGGACAGGTAAGGGGATGACGCCCCCTCGTCGACCCCGAATATCCTTTTCGTAGGACGCAATCGCAAGAGATGCATGTGCGGGTGTTCCTAACCCTAACGTCCTACTACATATCCTTAACCCCTAACCCTAACCTCCCACCACATAATTCCCAGGCCAGGTAGAAGTTGCTCAACATTTTAAAATGCGATTGCGTTTTGAGCCATTGCCAAAATCCACGTCATTAAGCACGAACCATAGACACGCACCAACTGGCCACCAGTTCTATGTTCATGTTGAATGTTCAAGTAGAATGTTTTTATTTTAATTATTGGGGGACCACTGGACCCCATCATCATTCAAATAGATACAAAAGCACACCTCAATGATGGATGAGGAAAATATGTGAGGACCAGTGAACAGCCCCCTTTTTAAAACAATTTACTGGCAAATAAAACACAAATGACATGGGAAGACCTGTCATTCACTCAAACATCAAACACACAAAGGGGATAGGGAGAGGAACGAGGACGTTATTATGATATTGTAGCAGTTCGCATTTCTTGGGGAAATTTCATACCTACGTGGACACTGACAGACTATGACCACCTGCATGCCCATATATGGCTTGTTCTAACTGCTGTGTATGCACTTGTAACTGCATTGTGATGTCATGTACACACACCCCTGAGCTGTTGGCTTAAGACACCAGGGAGTTCAGTGTTCATCCTCTTTCCTGTTCTGTTGCTTGAAGAATAAAGAGCATTATGCTAGGGGCTTTCTTCCTCATTACACACATACCTCTACAATATTATATATGCATGTTACTGTCCGCAACTAAAGCATCCAAAATGCGTCCGCACTCCAGCTGGTATAAAAAGAGGCAAGTGAGCCACACATAGTTGGTCTTCCGAATGTGCCAATGCATCACCGATGGCGCAAAAGTTTGGGCAACATTGATAATTTTATATATTCCTGTTATAAATAATTGGTTGTTCAGATCAGCAATTGCAGTCAAATATATAACATAGCAGACAAACTGATATTTGAAAAGTGAAGCCAAGTTATAGGATTTACAGAAGCTGTGCAATAATTAATTAAACGAAAGAAGTAGGCATACATTAGCGTACTCCAACATAAATATTACGTCAAAATTTTGTAGATACTCAACAATGAATGAATGAATTAAATGTATTTAACGACAGACAGTAGAGCCATTAATCATTGCAGCATGACAACCAGGATTACTGCTAGATTTCACTCGGCGGTCGATTTGATTAAAAGGACTAAAATGATAAAAGCATAAAAGGGGTTCAGACCGTGTTAGCAGTGGGTACTCTTAGGTGATTCGGTCGAGGCCAGTCATGTTGGTGCGTCTCTCTTGACGTGTAGTGTGGAATGGGGAGCTAGTGCTCGCAGCGTTGTCTATTGAATAGATATGACTAGAGGTGCACCGTTCCAATCCTCAGATCGGTGATCGGTTGCCAATCAGACTTTTTTCCAAAGATCGGGACTTGTGATTTTGTCCCGATCGGTAAATGAGTCGGGGAGCGCTCCGCTCTGGAGAGTGGATGATGGTGCGCTCTGCCAGCAGCACTTGCTGCTGCCGTAGGATGATACTCATACTGTGTAGGGACTTATAAGGTTCTGCTCCACTGATATGTGTTATTATTTAGGGATA
>OMKY01252286.1:3074-14432 GCA_900302395.1 Bregmaceros cantori | reverse complement strand
GTCAGCGACACCCGTTGGGAACTGTCGGCACATATGTTGGCGTCATATCTCTCTCTCTCTCGATCTCTCTCTCTCTCTGTCTCTTTCTCTCTCGCTCTCTCTCTTGGTTTCTCTTCTCTCTCTAATATCTCTCCTTCCAGGAGGATATGAAAAGATATGACCTATCTCTCTCTCTGTCTTTCTCTCTCGCTCTCTCTCTTGGTTTCTCTTCTCTCTCTAATATCTCTCCTTCCAGGAGGATATGAAAAGCGGGGAGATTTCCGGGGATTGTAAATCAAGAAGAGGCATTCACTTACATTTCGAAAAGAGATTTTTTTTCTACTGAAAGTTACTCAGTACTTTCGCTACTTAAGTAACTTTTTTGTGGAATACTTTTTTACTTTTACCTGAGTAACTATTTGGATGACTACTTTTGACTTTTACTTGAGTAATATTTTGCTGAGGTAACAATACTTTTACTTAAGTAATTTTTAGGGCTACCCTGCCCATATCTGGTCACCGATTCATCGACTAATCGTTACCGCCCTACCTGTGAGCCACGGAGCAGACAGCAGACTGGAGGTCCATATCAGAGTAGACAGTTGGGGTCATGGGGTGACCTCATAAAGATCTCGTTAAGGACGTTGACCTGTAGTGACCTGCAAGTTACGTGACACCTTGTTGTGAGGGGAAAGGATGATTTTGTAACACAGGCCAACCGTCCTGCTGACCAGGTGAGCGACATTTAGCCTACTAGTGCTGTAATTTACCTTTAGGTAGGGGGGATTGTCCTAATGCGGGCCACGGCCTAATGTGCGACATCTGAGTTCCCAGTGGCTCTGGCTCCTCTCTGAACTAATGAATGTCACTGGAGCTATGTTGTTATGGGCCACTGCCTAATGTGGGACCCCTAAGCTCCAGTGGCTCTGGCTCCTCCCTAAACCAATGAACGTCAGTGAAACTATGGTAAAAGTAAACTATGGTAACGTGCCACTGTCCCACTTTAGGCAACTGACTGTACCACATTAGGGCAATCCACCCTATACTCTGTACAACTTCATATGGTCTCTGTCTCCCTCTCGGGCTCTCTCTCTCGGGCAATGTTTTTTGTTTCATTCATTTTTTTAATTCATTTTTTACTGAAAGTTACTCAGTACTTTTTCTACTTAAGTAACTTTTTTGTGGAATACTTTTTTACTTTTACTTGAGTAACTATTTGGATGACTACTTTTTACTCCCACTTGAGTAATATTTTGCTGAGGTAACAATACTTTTACTTGAGTAATTTTTATGGCTACTCTGCCCATATCTGGTTGTGTCCCACAGAAGGCCAAGGATTCATCGGAACTGGAGGAGATCATGAGGAAGCGAAAAGAGAGAATTGGCTCGGAGTAAGGGACCAGATCTCCGCCCAATTTCTCAAAGAACCAACGGCAACCTGGACAGCACTGCTCACCATTCCATTGGCATACAGTGAAACGGGGCAAATTGGGATTGTATAAATTGTTAATTGTATATTTATTTTATATTGTGAATTAATGTTAATTATTTTCTCATGTTTTTTTGTTGTTGATTTGGTGGTCCTATCATTGTTTTGACAATTATTGAATTGTATACAATTCAGAATGCAAACTCAATTCTGGGGCGTGTGCATGTGTGAGTGTGTGTGCGTGGCTGTGTGTATGTGTTTTTTTTTAATGTTGTTGTCTTTGTCAATTGAAGTTTAATGTTGTGTCTCAATCCAGTCGCTAAGCCCTCACAACTTTCTCTACAGTTTAAAAATCTGCAAAGCCCTTCCCCAAGCACAGAGCTGTTAAAATCTCTGTATTAATAATGTGATGAATGCAATAAAGTTAATGTGCATAAATAAATGCTAATATACTACAAATGTTTGGAATATTTTGTCCTGCAGTCTTGGGAATTAATATTTACACACACGGTACAAAACGCTGCGTAGCACATCACACTCAGGCTTGGCGCTCGTGACAGAGTTTACAATATAATCATGGAAGCAGTTCTTAACCTTGCATGCTTGTAATGAATGAATGAATGAATTTTATTTTAGGACAGACAGTACAGAGCCATTTAACATTTCAGCATAAGATATGCGACATGAGAAGATGGTTGTACAAAACGGGCTTAGCAGAGTTGCTATATTTCACCCGGATGTCCGTGTGTGGAGTTTGCAAACTCCGGGAGGGACCTAAACCAAGTTAAAAACAAGTAGAAACGGGTCAAGACAAGTTAAAACAAGTTGAACCAGTTAAAACAAGTTAACAACTCGATTCTAGCTAGGGCTACAGTTAAAAGTATAAATCCAACTGCACTTTAGAATTTACATGAACATCAACCAACGTACTGAACTTCATAACTAGTACCTTCTCTTTTTTTGGGGTGGTCATGTGCTCACTGATTTATTTGACTGTAACTATTTGGTGAGCTTTCTTACTCCTCCTTCCTGCACGCGGTGGGGATGGCCGCGGGGCCGCTTGATCAGGCGAATGGCGCCGTGGAGTTGGAGCGGCTCTCGGGACGAGAGCCATGTCGGGAGGAGGCAGTGTAGTGAATGCACGCACGGTGCATTCTGGACCGCCACCGTTGGCGGCCCTCCACCTGCCTATACGCCTCCTTAAATAGAGTCCGAACGAACCTTGGCAATGGCTGAGTTCAGCTATTGCCGATGTAAGTTCCTCTACTCCCAGCTCCTCCACGAGGGGACAGCCTTTCGTTACAATACTATGTTAGTATACTAACATAGTGTGTTAGTATACTAACTCACTATGTTAGTATACTAACACACTATGTTGCCGGAAGTCCCTTCACAACTACTTGTCGCTGCAAATTAATCTCATCCATTATGGAAAGGTTCATTTCTTGTTGTGAACCCACTGCATGACGTCCTGGAAATCCCCTTTGCTACGCGTTGTGGGCTGAGAGGTGTATGTGGCTATGCATTTGTAAGCATATTGTGGGCCACATGTGTACTGAGCTCCACTACGCCAAGCATAACCATGTAAACCATTTTATGAAATAAAACCGGTTTTAAGTGACAGAGTTGTCTGATTGATGACAGTTTCTGTAGTAAGGAATTGAAATGAATCAAAATGACACATGGATGATGCATGTAACGTATGACATGGGATGGAAGACCATTGAACAGTCTGTTCTCTTCTACTCAGGGCTTTGAACCGGTTCAAGGAACGAAAACCGGGAACTTTTAGTATTTTCCAGGGAACAGAAACGAAACCGGAGACGTTATTATTTTTTATGTTCCGGAACAGGAACACTTATCTAAAAATAATGGTAACCGGTTAATAACGGTTTTATTTCGTTCCTCAAATGACTGCACTTGGGTATAACTTCAGAAATAAAACAAGAGTATTTATAAAATCTACGATGCAGCAGGGAAGTAGGAATCGTTGCGGGACTCTCTGCAGCGTGTTGTTGTGGGTTCGCCCTGACACGCAACGAGACCTCGGCTGTAGAGCGCTACCAGCGGGCCACTGTAGCGAGTCGCTTTGGGTTTGCCACAACAAATATTACATAGCATTAAACATCTGAATGGAACGAAATTAACCGTTCCGGGAACAATATTTTTTTGTTCTAACCGGTTCAGGAACGGCAATTTGTTAGTGGAACACATAACCGGAAACGTTATAATTCTGTTTCTGTTCAGAACGAAACGTTTGGGAAAAAATATATGCCCTGTGCGGGCAGTATGCAGCACTGAGCTCTTGTCTGGACTAATAATTCTAATAATTCTTTGTGGGCTTGTTGTCGTTGAATGAAATAATGTTTATTGTATTTGCATTATTGCAAGTAATTTTATTGTATGTTGAAATAAAGATTGACATGAATCGAATATGTCATAACCATACTCTGAATATAGCACATGTTCGTTGACTGTGCGTGGACTCTCCATTAAATGGGAATGTTCTTCAACTCACGTTAAAGCCCCCACAAGCTATGAATGCCTTAGGCGATAGTCACGGTCACCAGCTTTTAATAATGTATTAAAATTCTCAAAAAGAATTCAATTCAATTCAACTTTATTTATAGAGCAATTTTTTTCCAGGCGCAGGGGCGGAACAAAGTGCTGTACAGGGCAGGCGGTAGGGGGCACGAGACGGGACCGGAACAAGACAGGAGACAACCCACAATACAGGCGCCACGACAGCCTGTTAAAATAAGCAGGAAAGGATAAAACCTGGGAGTGATAATGATGAGATGATAGAAAACAATAAGATACATTAAAGGTTAATAGAAACATATATGTAGTAAAATTAAAATCACACACCTCCAAACAGTGGTGTAGCCAGAAATCTAAAACAGGGTGGCCCAATAGTGAAAGAGTGTGGACCCATTCTTGACGGGGGGTTTGGGGGTCCGAAAATTTGAGTTTTTTAGATGCTATTTAATGCTATTTAATGCTATTTAATGCATTTTAGATGCTATTTAATGCATTTTAAAGGTGCCCCAATCGGGCTAACCTTATCCAAGATGGCTGCCGTGATACCCGTGATATTTTTATATCTAGGTGTGAAACTGTAGTAGTGTGCTATAGTGTAGCCTCTATGTTGCATGTAAACACAGCGATCGAAACGAGAGACGTGGATGACAAATGGCAAAAACACTGGCCGTATGCGACGAGCAGAGATGGCAAGTAACGAAGTACAAATACTCAAGTACTGTACTTAAGTAGTTTTTTCCTGTATCTGTACTTTTAGAAGTACTTTTTTCTCTGATGACTTTTTACTTGTACTGAGTAGATTGTCAACAGAAATATCTGTACTCCTTACTTTTCCCATAACAGGTTCGTTACTTTTTTTGCGCACCGATGGTAGGTGGTAGGGATATGTAATAGTGTGAATGAGCCAGTAGGGGGCGGTAATGCCGGCAGTGGGATTTGTGAACCTTAAGTGAAGTAAGTTAGTTTAGGTTTTTAACAATTTATTCAAACATTCAAACATTTTAAAACATTGGAAAAAGTGATTTTCATATACAATTTCATTTTTGTACTTTGTACTTTATAATTTCAAAAATACTTTTGAGTACATTTTAGAGCCCGTACTTTTTACTTTCAAAAATACTTTTTGAGTATGTTTCAGAGCCTGTACTTTTTACTCTACTCGAGTACATATTTGGATCAGTACTTTGTAGTCTTACTCAAGTTGTTTTTTCACAAATATATTTTACTCTTACTCAAGTAAGAAATTTGGGTACTTTTGCCATCTCTGGCGACGAGTATCGTTTTCTGACGTCTGTTGGTGGATTCTTACTGCTTGCAGTTTTGAAATGCTGGACATGCACGAGGGTAGATGAGCGCCGGAACACAGATTGCCACAGAACTATGGTAAGTCTCCCGAGTCCCGACACGAACTATTTACTTCTGTAAATAGTTGTAATATGTAATACTGAATTGAAAGTGTTGGATATGTTGTGTGGCATTAACTGTGATATTGTAGCGGTTCGCATTTCTAGGGGAAATTCTATGCACACTTGACACTCTGTGACACGCTGTGTCATCCAGTTCCATAACTGCATTGTAATGTCAGAGACACACCCACAGCACTGTCTGCCAAGACACAGGGTGTTCCATTGTCCATTCTCATTCTGTTTTGACTCTTGCCGAATAAAGAGTTTTATGATAGAGGCTGTGTCCTTCCTTTACACACATACCTCTACAATATTATGGTTATTTGCTCGTTCGTAGTTAGCGGTGGCAAGGCCAGCAGTAGTTGGTTCATTGATCTGAGTGACCTGTGCTAGCTTCAGGGGTGAAGCTCCTCAGATATCAGGTATTGGGGTGCAAGATCGTCAAGACATTTAAAAACAGTGAAGGGATGCTAATATGGGGGTGATATGTTCGCGTGTGGTGGCGGGCAGTGGAATTTTCGAGAAGTTGCAGCCGTGTGAATATGGACTGTTTTTTTAATATAAGAACATTTCAAGAAAGCCAGTAATGGTTATTCTTGTTTTGAATAAACGTTAGGCATTAAACTGCAGCTGTTCAATGCCCATAGAGTCAACCTGACTTCAATTAAAAATAATTCATTCAAAACATATTTTCTAAAACAAGGAGCTTAATACATCCACCAAATATGAGTTAAAACGGCAAATCGTAAAAAAAGGTATACAGTAACCACATCCCAAACCTGGTTGTTGTTGTGGTTGTTATGGTTCTTGTTGTTGTTATTATTATTATTATTATTATTATTATTATTATTAGTAGTAGTAGTAGTAGTAGTAGTAGTACTAGTAGTAGAATTACTCACATTGTCAATATAACTTCAAATTTCTTCATATTCTTCGTCATGTTTATTAGTGCCTTTTCGTTTGTTTAAATGTGCGCGCACACAAAAAAAAATCAACAGATTGAATCGTTCGCGAGCTGCACGCCCCGACAGGTTGCTAGGGGAGGCGCGGAGGGAGTGACGGCGCCACGGAGCGTTCAAACACCAGCGCCGGCCGCACTCGTCGAGCAGCGCAGAACCAAACTCAACTATTTTACACCATTTGCGCGAAGATGGCCGAAGAATGGACGAGTTCATTTTATTTTTTTTTTGAACACTGTCGACCACGTCGTTCAACGCACTTCCAAGGAGCGACGCTGAGTTGAGAACTTCAGAAAGGGCGAATATAGGACTTCTCTCAGGCTGACGAGATCTTTACCAGGCGCGCATCCAATCTTTTTAAACGTCCATATTTAGTGGACTAATTAATCAATGTCTACTGTCCCTGGTGTCATTGGTGCTGCATTAATAATAGATCAAGCTGTACGTTATTAGATTCAACGACCAACGCCAACACCTGACTGAGTCTTATTATTATAATTATTACTATTATTATTACTATTACTACTATTACTACTACAATTACTACTACGATTACTACTATCATTGCTCAAATTTAGACCTACCTGTGACTGAAACATATAGTCACTAACTGAGCCCCGTCTAAATACATGTGAAAACAGTTCAATGAAGAGACGGAAAAAACGTATGGACATAGTGCACCGTGAACCGTTGACGGGTTCAGTGGTGCGGTCGAGATGGCCCTCGTGTTGCGTCTTATCGTCTGACCCCAGCGTGACGCCGTCCGTGTGTTGACCGAGTGCGGAGGCTGCGTCGCCATGGGCGGCTCTTCCGGCAAACCCGAAGAGGAGCCCGAGGTGTTGGTGGAAGACGGGATGAGCGAGGAGGAGATCGCCGAGCGCCTGGCGGAGAGGAGGCGCAAGCAGGAAGAAGAGGAGGAGGGCGAGCTGCCGCTCGGCGTGGACGACCTCCTCAACAGCGGCGACCCCGTGCTGGACCTGTGCTACCGCAAGTTCAAGAAGCTGCCCACGCGGATGTACAGCTTGGCACACCTGGAGAAGCTCTACGCGTGCGGGAACCGCCTGCGGACCATACCGGACACCATCACCCTGCTTCGGGGCCTGCGCACGCTCGCGCTGGATTTCAACAAAATGGAGGACGTGCCGCTGCCCGTGTGCCAGCTGCCCAACTTGACGTGCCTCTACATGGGCAGCAACCGTCTGATGAGCCTGCCGCCCGAAATCGCCGACCTCAAGAAGCTTCGCTGCTTGTGGATCGAAAGCAACTACTTCCAGTCCTTTCCTAAACAGCTGTACGGCCTGCCCAACCTCAGCTCTCTGCAGATCGGCGACAACCGCATGAAGTCGCTGCCCAAGGATCTGGTCTGCATGGAATCGCTCCGGGGCTTGTGGGTGTACGGCAACCGTTTCGAGTATTTCCCGCCCGTGCTGCTGCGCATGACGGGCCTGGAGGTGCTCGACCTGGACAAGAACAAGATCACCCGCTTCCCCAGCCTGCGTCGTCTTCCCAACTTGCATCTCTTCTCCTACGACCACAATCCCGTGGACGTGCCGCCGCCTGTGAGGGAGGACGTGATAGTCGTGGGAGAAGGAGCGGCGGAAGTTATGCAGGAACGTGAAGAGCGGAAGGAGAGGCGGCGGAAGAAGGCGGAGCAGGCTGCCGAGGAGCAGAAGGCGCTGGAGGAAGAGGCGGAGCGCTGTGTGCTTCACAGCATCTTGAAGAACAGCTCCACGAAAGACGCCAATATGGCGGGGGAAACGCTGGAGACAGAGGAGGCACGTGATGCGCTGCAGGACGGGGCACACGAGGAGTCGGGAAACCCGACTGGCGAGTACGACACGGCAGAGCTGGAGTACGACGAAGACACGCTGGAGTACGAGACGGAGGAACTCGTCTGCGAGGGGGACTACGAAGGGGAGGCACTGGAGTACGAAAACCCACACATGGGCTACGAATACGAAGACGATCAGCAAATGCAGCCAGCTGCTACAGAAAATGGCGGCCGCTGATGCAGTTAGGGTGTGTTTCTGTCAAATTGACGCCCAATTGAGCGGCGCGTCTATTGGGACATAGTTGACGTGCTTAGAGGTGGTGTTGAATTGTAATGAAATCTTCGTTCTCCATTCACTCCGCATTCGCCGGCTGCAGGGCGACTGCCATGGCAGGCTGCTTCTGACGCCTGCTCATTTCTGCATCCATTGGCAGTTGCTTTGACTCTGACGCTCGTGTCGGTTGATCCTGGATCGTAATTCTTGACACTGTTGCGTCTCTTCCCACCCGCCTACATGGCATTTTAGGGACTTTTCACAACATTACAACCGTCAACTGGTTGTGGAAACAAGTAACTAAATGGCAGGAATAAGGTTTTTAAATACCTCGACAGTTTCAGTCGCTTTTTCTGCGACCTTCATCAGGAGTGGCGTCCGGCTGGCAAGAACACCATCAACAGAGACGAAGGAGCTTACACTCTTTCACGTGTTTGGGACTCCATCCTGCAACGGCCCCCTGACAGGGGGAGGCGTGGTCAGACTGGCGGGAAACCCAGTCAGGCCACGCCCACAAGGAAGTGACAAAGCTGCGGCGTCCCCATGCCAACCGGACGCCACTCCTGATGAAGTTTTCAGAAAAAGCGACTGAAACTGTCGAGGTATTTAAAAACCTTATTCCTGTCATCTAAATGAAAATAGTTACTTATTAATAAATGGTCTGACAGAATGAACGCCATCCATTAGTTATGGAAACAACGTTAGACCACATGGAGACGTTCACTTCACGCACTTATAATTGGTGACCGACTGATGTTTGTTGGAGCAAGCAACAATAAGCGACATGAAATCGATTAAAGTTACAATTTAAGCTGGAATGAACACTTCCCCTGAATTGTGGTAATATTTAGCACAGATGGGATTATGAAATGGATCTGTCTGTATTGTAGTCGTGTTTTTCATGTTTTTTTTCAACACACAACACAACAGAAATACTTTTTAACAACACTTTTTACTATTTAATATTGTAATGTTGAACAAACCTTAGTGTTTGTTTTCGGGTGCTGTGAATTACTAAATTCATTGGTTGTCGTATTCAACTGTGACAATTGCAGACAAAGTTTGAGTAATTAATCTTTGAATACTGCTCAACTCAACTCAACAGATTTTTATATAGCGCCAAAATCGCAGCCGAAGCTGCCTCAAGGCGCTTCACAAAAGTGATTACGTTTTTAGTATTAGATTTAAGGAGTATAGCAGCTCTTTACCTAACTACCTTTCAACCTTGATTTCGCAGTTAAGGACAGTAATTTGGGGTTGGTTACAGAACTCCTTTAACGGAGGACTGGAAAGAAGAGAGAAGAAAGAAGAAAAAGGAGATCAAGACTTTCAGTCAGTCTTGATCTCGGCCTAGTTGAAAATCGTTAATGTTGATTTGTTTTGACAGAACTCCTTTAACGGAGGACTGGAGAGAAGAGGAGAATTGAAATTTTCACTCAATCTCTACTGCTGTGCCTTTTCAACGTGTACTTTTTTGTCCTCCCCAAAAAAGGAGCATTAACGAACTACGCCAAATGGTGCATTTGTACATAAGCAACAGAAGGATTTCTTTATTATATTTTACTATATTTGATTAACTATTAAAAGGTGTGCAAAACTGCAAACCGGTATGTGTTGTACAGTTCAGAAAGTGCTGTGCAGCATTTTTTCAGGGAACATTTTAGTTCAATGTTTATTGTGGATTTTTGAATCCACTTAACTTGAATTAAGTTCATTAAGTTAATTTAATATTTTAGTTATTAAGTTAATTCATATTAATTAAGTTAATAATTAATGAACTTGAATTAAGCCATCCTGGGGATTGGTTGTTGAACACCTACAGTGAAGGGTTGGACAATATCGACATTTTCATGTCACAATATTGTCGTTCTTTCAGATATTCTTGTATAGAGTTTGGTAAAGATATAAATGTTACAGTCGAGGTGGGCTAGTGAATTATCACTCCCAGTTCCAAGTCCCCCAAAGGCCTCATCGGTCCTGTTACTGTACACAGCCTTTCAGACCTACTGCCGATAATCCTGGTAGAGTGCATGATAATGCAGAGGATTTTAAAATACTGTAATGAACGAGTACCGCCTCGTGGTGGAGCTGGGAATAGAGGAACTTACATCGGCAATAGCTGAACTCAGCCGTTGCCAAGGTTCGTTCGGAAGGAGGCGTGTAGGCCGGTGGAGGACCGCCAACGGTGGCGGCCCAGAATGCACCGCGCGTGCATTCACTACAATACCAATATTCGTTATTGTTGTTATATTGTGAAACCTGTCCTTTTAGTTTGCCACTTTCAGTTATCTATAAAGATCACTTATAATCAGGGCTTGAAAACGAAATTATTTTTAAAAATGTTCCGTTCCGAACGGTTCAGGCAGGCCTATGTTTAACTTTTTCGTTCTCGGAACCGTTCCGCCACCAAAATATCGGTCCTGAACCGGTTCGGAGCGCAAAAGTTCTGTTCATTCTTAAAGTTCCTTATATTGCTCAATGTTAAATTTAGATATAGTTTATACAGAATATATTTGGTGGACTTCAGTGCAACTGTATTAACGTGAAAAACTTCCTCGCCTGTCCACAAGATGGCGCCCCAGATGCATGGAGCTTGACGACTGACAGTGAAAGTGGACGGAAATCCCAGACATAGGATATGTTAAAATACATAGAGAACAGAAAAAAACGTTTTTAACCGGTTTTGTGGATTTCATAAAGTTCCGTTTCTGTTCCGGAACAGTTAAAGAAATCTTTTTTCGTTTCCGTTTCCGCTCCTCGTAAAATTCAGCTAAATTTCCGTTCGTTTCCGGTTTTCGTTTTTGTTCCTTGAACCGGTTCGGAGCCCTGCTTATCCTTCCCCAGAGGTACCGATCTAGCCTGGTGAGCAAGGACCAACAAATCGTCCACGCATCGCACATCGTTAGATGCTTGCCTTGAGTCTGGTAAAACCAGCGTCGAAAAACGTAAAAACATTTTTAAAAAGTGTCAATCAAATCGTGTTATCCAGTCAAGCGAAG
>OMKY01252252.1:0-10709 GCA_900302395.1 Bregmaceros cantori | reverse complement strand
CCCCCCCCCATGACTCTTCATCCCATTTTCTGTTTTAATCCTATCACTATATCTCTCAATAAAGAATCAAAAATGGCACCTAAAAATACTCATGTCGGGGTCCTGATGATATAAAATAAGGGACATTGGGGGTGATGTTGGCGGGGGGCACCCACAGTTTCGATGTCTCTGCTTTTCGATAAATTAAAACGATCCGATTATTTTGTTAGGGTTAGGTTAGATGTTAGGGCTATGGATAAGATTTGTGCTTTGAAGGGACCTTAACAAAATAAGTGGATCGTTTTTTGGATTCAAACTTTACATCACGGCAAGAGTAGGAACGCAGGCGTGCACCCGTCGTTGGCGATGTGGTTATGGACACTGGACCTAACGTGCCCCCATTAATGTTAATGCCGCTGTGTCTACCGCAGTATCCGCAGTGCTGCGAGTTCTCCTCCCCTCGTCAGCTTGTCTGCAATGTCTATCCCCGATCTCTTCAACCCAGTTTCCGAATAATCCTATCCAATAGACAACTTCACGTGCTAAAAGCAGGGAGCTGACATTTTGAAAATACGACTTGCATCAGCTTGTGTAGCGCAGCGGCTCGCCTTTTACGCCAACGCCCTGAGTTCGAATCACATCACAAGCACTTCTTTGCATCTTTTTTTTTTTTATTTTTTTTTTAGGTAAGGCTAGTTTTAGGGGTTAGGCGCATGTTTGCAATCTCTTAGGGCTTCTAGTTTAATAATGCAATCGGCGTGTGTTCAAAAATAAGTCAGAACACAGCAACGTAACAGCACTGGAAGTAATTTTCAGCCTAGAATTGTTACCGCTAAACGTGTCTATAAAGATTAAAACCTGCCACTGATCCCGGGGGAAAAATAATACAATAAATGAGGGACATGGTGTTAAGTCATGTTTGTGCCAAGTCGGATCAACCCGGGCCAAATCCTTTTTGGGAACTTCTAGTCAAGCCATAGTCTTGATCACTCTTCTCAAGAATGCAAAGGACCAGTAGTCTTCAGTTAGATTACTAGATGAATATTTTTATACTGGAGATACTTTTATTTAGGGCTGCAAAAAAAAAGATTATTTCAATAGTCAATTAGTTGGCGAATATTGAAACAATCAATCGACTAATCATTTGGATATTTTTCCTTTGAAGAATTTGCAAAATATTCACAGCCACAAAGAATGTAATCTGTCAAATTGAAATGTAGCAAACAAATGTATAATTTAGTTACTTAGTCAGCCAACTCATTAAAATAAATGTATATGCTATTTGGATGGTTTTCTTCATATTTATGTTTTTTATATAAAACATTTTGAATAGTATGAATCAATAAATTATTGGATTAGTTGTCAATTTCATAATCGATTAGTCACGATAAATTGTTGCACCCCAACCTTTATTGTTATATTTTCTTGGTTGAGCAGATGAATAGACTGCAGAATTTAAAAAAATATTAAAAATATCCACAAATGAGAGCGTAAAAGTTTTTAGGAACTTTATGTGTCTTCATGTTACAGTGTAATTCATATCTGCCATGAGCATAGAGGACATTCTTTTTTTTTTTTTTCTCCGGCGTCAGCGCCGTTTTTCCATCTTTATTGGATAGGATTAGCCGGAAACTGGGTTGAAGAGACGGGGGTAGACATTGCAGACAATTCGACGAGCGTAGTCGAACTCGCGACACTGCGGACGCTGCAGTAGACGCTGCGCCACTAACATGAATGGGGTTGCGTTAGGTGCGGTGTCCATAACCACTCGGCCAACACTGAGTCCTCATAGAGGACATTCTAAAGCGTTCCGTTTACCAACGCATAGCAACTTTCCACTAAACCCCCCACCACTCCACTTATTTTTGAAGTTGAAATTGACCAATAAGAAATGTGCTTGCCCACCATACAATATGAGGGAACAATCTAAGGTAACAATGCATGAACATGGTGCGGTGTCGTTGGCAGAGTGGTTATGGACACTGGACCTAAAAGTGTGCAAGTTCTCCTCCCCTCGTCGGCTTGTCTGCGATGTCTACCCCCGATCTCTTTAACCCAGTTCCAGACTAATCCTATCCAATAAAGGTGAAAAACGGCACTGATGCAGGAATAAACACCCTAACTTTTTCTTTTTTTTTTTTTACTTATTTATGATATTCTCTTTTTTGACATAATTTAATCCTCCTTATGTTTAGTATGTTTAATCCTGCATCTTCACACCAGATGTCTACCCCCGATCTCTTGAATCCAGTTTCCAACTATCCTATCAATAAAGATGAAAAAGGGAATATATATATATATATATATATATATATTATATAGATATATATATGAACAAAGCAAAGTTGTTTTTTTTTTGTCTTTTTTCAGCCATTGTGCCGATACACCCAACTCACTACTGGTAAGCGTAGGGTTTGGGCTTGGCCGTGTAGTTGGATGGCGGGGACACGCGTGTGAAGTGCAGCGGGAAGACTCCCCCCAGTACCACATCACCAGCCAAGTAAAAGCTTGCGCTGCGCGTCGTGCCGTCATCGCCCCGGAAGACACAGTCAGACCCGCTCGCGTCGGTCGATGGCAACAGTCCCACTAAAAAAAGAAGAAAGCATGCGGCGAAAACCATGGTTGCTCCTTTCATTAAGGAATAAAAATGAAGGGGGATCAGGAAACAAATGCATTGACTCTAACATTGAAGCAAGAAATGTTAAACAACTGCATTCAATGTAAAAAAAAAAAGATCTATTAAAATTATATTTGTGGTAGATCTCGGTCACTTGGTCATTTGAAAGGCAGGTCTCATCTATTGTTAGCTATATCCAACAAGAGTTTGTGTCCACAATGAGTGTGATAATAATGCAGCCATTATTTTATATCTTTCAGTAGAATATTAGCATAAGACCGCCACCCACCTATGATGTCACTTTGGAAGGCGGGCTTGTAAATGGATGTGCTTCCTCGTGACTTCATATATGCATAGTCTCTCTCTCTCTCGCTGTCTCAATCTTTTCTCAAATTTATCTTTTACTTCAGCTATTTGAGGTCAGCTCTGTTTCCAGCGCACATTGGTCCCACATTACTAAGACTTTTTAAATTTATTTATTTATTTATAGGCCCAATGATTTCACAATCCATTGTTCCAACATTACTAACTACTACTACTTTGTTAGGATGTTTTGTCAAAATTAGGCCCAATTGTGCACAATACTAAGACATTTTTGTTTTTTCAACATTAGGCCAAATGGGCCCACAATCCAATGTTCCCACATTACTAAGACTTTTTTCTTTTTTCAAACTTGGCCCAATTAGGCCCAAGATGTTTTGTTAGTCTCTTTTGTCAAAATTAAGTCAAATTGTGTCTTTTTGATTGTTTTTTAAATTAGGCCCAATGCTTCCACCTTACTAAGACCTTTTAGTTTTTTCAAAATTAGGCCCAATGGTCTCACAGTCCAATGTTGCCACATTACTAAGGATGTATTCAAACCAACATGTTTATCCCGGGTCTGACTCGTTTTAACCGAGATGGAACTCGTTTCCGAGTTGTCCCGGTTGGTATGAATGAGCCAAGCGGGTCCGAGTCCGCGCTAAATCATCCGAGACGAGCCCTGGTCATCGAGGTGGGCCGAACCCGGGATTGAACGCGCGGCAAACGCGCCCGGACTCGGAGCAGCTCGGTCTGAAAGTGATTACTCTTTGACCTGCATATGCGCGAACGCTGCCTTATTTTAACAGCACAGTAACGACAGTGCAGCTGTGTTTACGTGACAGAATGCAACTGCATCTGCTTGCATGGTAGAAATAATGATACAATCATTATCAATAGTCTAGAAAGAAGACGACATATGTGTCGGATCGCTGTACAATATTTAAATATGTTACAACAGCGTCTTAAGGTGCGCCTTCACTACCCGTGAGTGGATGCGCGCGTTTGTATAGTGTGCGCATATGTTTTTGCATGTGTGTGTATGTGTGTGTTTGTGCCCGTGCGCGCCCATGAGGGTATAATTATTTGCGCGACAATTCGACTCGAGCAGGAGCATTTGTTGACAAATGTATCTCGGTTGAGGAACCGGCGGTTTGAATAGATGCGTGCCAAAGCTATTTCGGGAAACGACCCGCGCTGCATCCAGGAAGCAACCCGGGACAAATTCCAAATGCGGTTTGAATACACCCTAAGACTTAATTTTAGTCCCCACACTACTAAGGGCTTTTTCTTTTTTGAAAATTAGGCCTAATGGTAACACAGTCCAATATTCCCACATTATTAAGATAGTATGTTAGTTTGTTTTGTCAAATTAGGCCCAATTATGTCCAATGCTTCCACATTACTAAGACCTTTTTTTCAAAATTAGGCCCAAAAGTCCCACAGCCCAATGCCCCCACATTGCTAAGACTTTTCTTTTCTTTTTTTCAAAATGAGGTCACACAGGACAATGCCACAGTCCATTTGTCCCACATGACAAAGACTTTTTTTTTGCTCACACCTTTTTTCTACTGATTTACTCAGAAATGTTAGAACATGGAGGAGCAGGAATATGCTATGGGACCATCGGGCCTAAAAAATAGAAAACAAAAAGCAATGTTGGTGGAACCAATGGAACCATTGGTACGTGGGAACGTATACACATTCCCAGCTTTCACTGTCTGTATTAGTCTAAGCTCTACCACATATTGAAGATGTAAAACAGACGCACACATGATGCTCAACCTAACATCCTTTTACCACGGAGCACATTCCCAATTCCGCAGGGGGGCAATTTAATGATTCTGTGGCTTAAAATGATATATTCTGCGGGAATTAACAAACAACCTAAAATCACCAGTTATGAAACAAGCCTATTTTAAGTGATATTGAAGTTAAAATGATCTTATTAAATTATCTGCAATACCGAAACACTGAAACATTGTATTTATAAAAGAATTAATCTTTTCTCTGTTCCTTTAAGGCAATTTTATTATAATTTGCAGACATTTCAGTGAATTTAATTTCTATAAAATGGTAAAGCGGTAAAAATTAACATTTCTGCAAACAGCAGATTTGTTGCATAAAACATTGTGACTTAAAGGTAATGCCAGTCCGAACATAATACAATGATAAATTATAAAAAGCTAATAAATAATTTTCTCTGCATGACGAGAGCCGAGTAAAATAAACCCATTCGGAAAATTGTAAAAAATAAAAAGGGGTGTAGTGCAAAAAAAAAAGTGAAACATTTCTGCAAACAGCTGATTTGTTGCATGGACATTGTGTGTCTTAAAGGCAATGTTTAAAAAAGGGCGGAGGGTGCTGCCCCGTGGCTCAGTCAGTTGGGCAGTGCACTGGAAAGCACGCATGTGCCTTGATGGCGCGGTGAGTCGGCGGTTCGAATCCTACCACCGACGTATTTCCCGCATGTCTACCCCCCATCTTCACCTGTTTCCACTAACCCTAATAAATAAAGCTTGGAAAAAAACAGCCTGAATGGGCTGGAAAAAACATTTTAAAAAAAATGGGGGGGGGGGGACAGACTGCATACTTATGCTGGAGACAGGAATCAATCTCACGGCAGCCATGTGCGCTGCCCCAGCCCCGTACACAGCCACAAGTGTGTATGGGGCTGGATGTGCACTTTTATTTTATTCATGAAAAGACAATAAATGATAAATACAATATAAACAAAAATGTTTTGTAGGACTTCTTTAGCAACCAGAGTTAATGAATTATTCATCACAAAACCCCCTTCATTTGTGTGTGTGTGTGTGTTCGGCATGTTCTTGTGTCTCTTCTGGCCACCGTCATAGCTAGAATCGAATGTCGCAGCTCTTCCAACCAGTATGACATCTGCAAAACGTCTTTGACGTAATAACAAGAGGTGTGGCCAACTGGATCCTGGGCATATAAATATATCACCATTTTCGCAGGTGATCCCAGACTCCCAAGGTGTCTGGCGGTGGTTGTGACTGCTCCCCCAACCATGACCCCAACCGCATTTCTCTTGCTGTTCACGGTGACTCTGACTGTCAGCTCGGCGGTCCAAGTTGGGGACAGAGAAGACTCCACCGGCACATGTTCGCTGCGCAACAGCTTCGATCCGGCGTTTGTGATGCCGGGCGACTACATAATCGGAGGGATCTTCCCTCTGCACTACAATCAAGAAATGCCCGACCTCAATGGCACCTACAATCCGCCGCCTGTCAAATGCAATGGGCAAGTTTAGAGCAACGGTTTCGTTCAGTCAGTAATTTATAAATCCCAAAAGAATGAGTCCTCTATATTTTATTTCAAATAGGGGCACCGTTTGCAAAATGTAAAATAAAAAGGTAAATTTTTTTTCTTTTTTTTTTCCCGGTGTGACCGGCATTTTTCCTGCATTGGATAGGATAGTCAGAAACTTGGTTAAAGAGATCGGGAGTAGACGTCGCAGACAAGCCGACAAGGGAGGAGAACTCGCGGCATGAATGGGGCCGCGTTAGTCGTGGTGTCCATACCCACTCTGCCAAATACGCCCCCAATTTTTTTTGTTTTAATATTGTTTTCTTCCTCAAAAATCTGAAAATTTCACTTCGTTCAGCCCTCTTTGAAAGATATGTTAAAATCAGGCAAAATAAACAATCACATCCGCATCATTCGTGTTGATACATTTGTCATCTAATCCGACGACAATTCAATCACAAGTGATTCATAGAGGGATTGAGTAAATGCTATTTTTGAAGGTATTACGTCACATCAGGGTAATTTCAAGCATTGTGCAAGTCCACCTGCTGGTATTCGTATTTCTACAGTATTGTTTTTGGTGTGAAGCTCTACAAATCACAGAAAACAAAATACAATTGGATTGGAGCCTTCTTGCCTCACTTAAATGTTGAGCTGGTCAAACAATGAATGTTCAATTATTTGGTTTGTTGCCAAGCAAGAAACGTGTTTGCATTTTCTTGAAGAGATAAATTAAATAGAACTTCAAATTGTTCTATACAAAGCATGAACTTATTGTCAAGTATGTCAAAAGAGAATGGGATTTTAGAATGGGAAGCTTCATATTTCTGCCACTTTTGGTGGACTTTTAAAGATCAGTGCAAATTTCCTGTTCTGAAAATGGAGGACGCCAATAACATCATATCTTGAGGGAATGTACTAGATACCATATAAAAATATGGAAGAAGAAAAAAGTTGTTGGTCACAAAAAAAAGTCTGTCGCTGTGAGAAGTTGCAAAACAATAATGGAGAGGGATAAAAAGCCAAATTTTGGATATATATATATATATATATATATATATATATATATATATATATACACACATATATATATATATATATATATATATATATATATATATATATATATAAGTAGAGATAATCTTCATATTACAACACATACGTAGATTGATGGATAGAGTTATTCATTGTGAGAAATTACATTTTGTTGGTTCAACAAAAGAGGGCACATTGGGTACTCACAAACTAAAATTGTAAGAATATTAATAAATATAACAATATTTACGCTGTTATAAATATTGTTAGATATAATTTGAATCAGCATTAGATATAATCACTGACATCAGCACTACTGTGTGTGAAAATGGATGTAACTGAAATAGTTAATCTTCCCTAATATTTCAACGATACATTTACAGAATAGTTACAGATGAAATAATGTGCTAAAAAAATTGGTTCATTAATTAACTTTAAAAGTTAATTTAACAAAATTAATATCCATTCTAAATGATCAAATAGTATGAATAAAAATACCTTTGAAAGAAATTATCAAATAATATAAAATGATAACGATTAAATCAATACATTTTCAATGATTAAATTAATTGAATTGAGATTTCAAAGCCAAGTCAGGATTTGTATTGTTAAGCAACATTGTGCCAGTCTACACAAAAATACACCTGTATATTTTACACTTGTTTTCATCTGACATTGTTTCTGATTAATAATTATGAAGTATACCAGCATTTATTATTGTATGTTACGTTTAGAGGCATGGAGTGATATGTGAACTGAAAAAGTAACGATCAGTAGATTATGAGTTCAATAACGGCTGTTGACTGTGTATGAAAATATCAATTTGTGTTTTGTATTGGCAGTTTTGATCCACGGGCCTTCCGATGGGCCCAGACATTGAGACTGGCGGTGGAGGAAATCAACCGCAGCAGGCTTCTGCTGCCCAGGGCAACGCTAGGCTACCGGATCTTGGACTCATGTGCCTACCCACTGACCGGACAGCGGGCCGCACTGGCCGTGCTCAATGGAGTGGCCGAGGTTGGGTCTCCCATGTGCCGGAGAGCCTCCCCGATCCTGGCTGTTGTGGGCGAGTCGGGCTCTGCCCAGTCGATTGTAGTGTCTAGAATACTGCAACCTTTCAGGATACCTATGGTAGCTTTTTTTCTCTGACTTGCTATTCTACCCTCTGACTTTTAACACCATTTAACTCAAAATGTGAACATGCTAGGAATTTACTTTCTTTTGGTCATTAATATATTGTACATGGCTGTGGCTAGCATAGGAACTATTCTGATTGCCTTCAAATATAAAATGGACGGTTGAAAAATGGTGCATGATCCGTCAATATCATATCCATCAAGTTATGTAGCCTACACATTTGTGTTTATTTCTAGCCTCTGCATGCCCGAGTGCACAGACACACACACGTGACTGTTAAGACCACCTCGTCTGGCAAGGCTTGTCTCTTATCATTTAGCACACGCTCAGACCATCTTGCTACATTCATAGCTACCAGAACAACTAGGAAACAGTTCCATCTCGGTTGAAACTAGTTGGACAAACCCATTGATTTGAATACGCCGTTCCGTTAGACATATTCAACAGCACACTGAGTTTCGTTACAGTGTGCTATGCATGACGTGTGTTCTCGCCCTACAGATTAGCTACTTCTCGTCATGTGCCTGCCTCAGCGACAGGAGGAAATTTCCTACATTTTTTCGGTTGATTCCCAATGATGACTATCAGGTAACAACAATAACAGCATATTTCATATATATTAACTTTTTTGAGTGTTTACTCTGTCTGAAAATTACAAACAATTACATGAAGTGCGTATTTTGTCATGTGGGAGGTCCCGGAGCCCAGAGGATGAGTAGCTTCGGGGTGGGGGAGCAAGTATAATAATTGCCGGAGCGTGCTTTCCCTCAAATTAAGCCTTGATTACATGCCCTCAAAATGTGTTGGCTTTGTATAGAAATTCCGTAAGCTATGATTTGGAGATGAAGTCAACTTGATTTTATGTACTTTGCATTGCACTTCCTTACATCAAGAACAACTCTAATGAAAATGGTTTCAGTGGCATGAGCTGTCAGAATTAAATATTGTAGTGCAAGCGCCCCCTTGTGGAGGAGCTGGGGAAAGAGGAACTTGGGTCGCCAATAACTGAGCCCAGTCATTGTCAAGCTTGAATGAATGAATGAATGAATTTTATTTTAGGACAGACAGTACAGAGCCATTTAACATTTCAGCATAAGATATGCGACATGAGAAGATGGTTGTACAAAACGGGCTTAGCAGAGTTGCTATATTTCACCCGGATGTCCGTGAGTGGAGTTTGCAAACTCCGGGAGGGACCTAAACCAAGTTAAAAACAAGTAGAAACAGGTCAAGCCAAGTTAAAACAAGTTGAACCAGTTAAAACAAGTTAACAACTCGATTCTAGCTAGGGCTACAGTTAAAAGTATAAATCTAACTGCACTTTAAAATTTACATGTACATCAACCAACGTTCTGGACTTCATAACTAATACCTTCTTTTTTTATCTCTCACCTTCTTGTCTATATCTCCACATAGCTTCAAGGTCTTATCATAGTTATCGCTTCTATGACTGCCTAGCCTGTTTACAGTTTAGTTGATGAGAGGCGGTGCAGAGAAAGGCTGAGGATGTTGTGGACAAACACCCTCTGCCAGTGGACAGGCCTCACTTATGTGCAGGCAGTAAGAAGGGCTCAGAACAGAAACTACTGTGGCACCCTACGCCCGTCATGTTGAGAGAACATGATGAAGATGTATTTTGACATATCACAGTTAATCTACCCTTTATAGAGTGTTGGCGTACAAGATTTTGTGAAAGTGTTATCGCACACAAGGAAAAAGTCAGCCATCTTGTATGCTTTATCTTAAAACCAAATAACTATTGTGAAAACAAAGCTAAAGAATGTTGCACAAATCCATCAACTCAGTCAGAACGAAAATGTAACCATCTTGAACCTACCCTAGAGATTAACATACCAAATCTGGGACAAATCCCATTTTGAAGGTCAACACTTAGAAGATGGCTGAATTCAAGATGGCCACATTTTTGTTGGTTGATTTGATAATAGTTGTTTGGTTTTTAAGATACAGCGTAAAGATTTCATTTCATACGAAGCAAGCGTGACTGTCCAAAATTTTTATTGATGCTGCTATCGCATTTCGGGGATATTCCCTTAGCGGTCGGCTCCAACAACAATACTTCTAGTATTAAAGTTGATATTGTGGGAAGCCACTATCTTTCTTTACAAGTGGTGTAAGTGTCTATGTTTGTGTATGTGTGCTTGCATGTGTGGTTTGCGGATGACCACGTGTGCACCTATTTTTGGCCATTCGTATGCATGTGCATGCATGCGCAAATGTGCTCATACATGCCTTGTCCATCAATGTCCATTACCCTGACTACCAGCCAGATTAATGACTGTGGGGTCAGGGGGGCATGTCACACAGTCACACGCAAACGCAGACTATATAGTATATACCGTGTACAGGCCAT
>OMKY01252237.1:2199-15306 GCA_900302395.1 Bregmaceros cantori | reverse complement strand
AGGGGACTCAGTGATCGGTTAAATAATGAAATAAATATCTTGTCAAAAAGTATCATACGAAATGAGGAAGTATATTGCAATAGAATTTTTGCCCACATGGTCGATGTGTAACGGAACTGCTGAATTTTTGGCCACATGGTCGATGTGTAACGGAACTGCAGAATTTTTGCCCACATGGTCGATGTGTAATGGAACTACACCGTGGTGCTGTGGCTTCCTGCAGGGTGGAGGCTAAAGAAACAGTACTTCCTGGTCCGCAGTAAGGAACAGCCCAAAGACCAGTACCTGCTGAGCTGGGTGAGTGGGCCGACGCCACCTTCTGGCACAGAACAGTGGAGCGCTGGCGAGCCTCGATCTCCTGGAACAATGTGTTGTGTTTTGCTTCCTGCATTCCTGCCAATGGCTGTCAGACTTTATATGCTTGGCAGGGCGTGAAAACAGAATTATTTTTGAAACGTTCCATTACGAACGGTTCAGGCACGCCTATCTTTAACGTTTTTGTTCTCGGAACCATTCCGCCACCAAATTATCAGCCCTGAACCGGTTCGGAACGCAAAAATGTTGTTCGCTCTTAAAGTTCCTTATTTTGTGCAATGTTATGTTTAGATATAGTTTATACAATATTTATTTGGTGGACTTTCAAACTTCAGTGCAACTGTATTAACGTGAAAACCCTGGTTTAAAACACCATTACGTTCACTTTCTTGTCTGTCTACAAGATGAAGCCCCAGATGCATGGGGCTTGATGACTGACAGTGAAAGTGGACATACCCTATGTCTCCCAGACATAGGGCATGTTAAAATGTATAGAGAACGAAAAAAAAAATCATTTTTCAACTGGTTTTGTGGATTTCATAGCGTTCCGCTTCTGTTCGGGAACATTTCAAGAAATATTTTTTCGTTTCCGTTTGCGCTCCTCAAACATTCTGTCGTTTTCGGTTTTCGTTTTCATTTCTTGAACCGGTTCGGAGCCCTGATGCTTCGATATAACTATATATAGATATATATTTGTTAACAACTTATTGCTGCCTCCAATTATATCTAACATTTCCAATTTTAGCAATAGCATTAAACAGCCTCCTTCTTGGGTTTTCATCCAAGCTTAAGTGTTGTCTTACTATTAAGGCCATGATGACACTGGGAATGGAGACTTGCATTGGGAACAACATATATTCAACACGTTTGAGTGGAGGATGGGCCAAACAAGGGAATTATTAATTGCTGTCGATGAATCGTTTATCAAATTAGTTGGCGACAAAGTAAAATAATGTAGAGATTAATAGATGATAATCGATTAATTAATCGGCAACTAATTTGATAATCGATTAATCGTCAACGACTAATTGTTTCCTTGTTTGGTCCGTCCTCCACTCAAATGTGTTAAATATGTTGTTCAACATTTGCAATATCAATAACGTTTCAGGTTAATAATCCTTCCAGTTATGCACGCCGCAGTAGCTCAGTCTGTTAAGAGTGAGTGCACTACAAAACATACACACATGCCATTACGGCACAGAATCGTGGGCTCGCTGCTCTCACAGACAGATTTGCCGCATGTCTCCTCCCCCTTCTTCATCCGTTTTCCAGCTAATTCTGAAGTTGAAAAATGGTACGAATGGGCCGAAAAATTACAGAAAGAAATAGCTGTTCAAATTTCAAAGGAAAAATGTACCTGACGATTAACCAATTAATCGTCAGTAAAAAATGGCCGATTAATCGATGATCAAAATGATCATTAATTGCGGCTCTAAAATAAAGAAAACCTTTTACCCGTCCGGCCCATTTGTGCTAACCCCAAGTCTTCAGTTGTTGTAGGATGTACAGCCGCTTGGCGCCTCTTTCTGAATGTGTGTGTGTGTGGTGTGTGTGGTGTGTGTGTGTGTGTGTGTGTAGGTGGACATGGGGCCTGATAAGTTCTTGTCAGATAAGGACCTGCAGGGAGCCATGAAGCTGCTGACGTCCATGACGGTATGTTGTGACTGTAGAATGTTCCACATCACCACTGCTAGACCAGCATCATCACACTGACTGGTCACTGGAGCCGTTAGAAAATGGGGCTCCTTTTAGGCTAGCCATAATGTGCTATGCACTAAAGCAGGGGTTCTTAATCTTTTTCACCCCAAGCACCCGTTTTCCTGGCTTAAAGTAACTAGTGGACCCCTTCATTTTAAGGGCTATAGCCAATTTTTTGTATCTGAAAATCAACATGGCAGCAACATTTGGAATTATCTGGAAAGAATGTATAATATCTCTTTAAACTGCTGGAAAAATGTGTTGGTTTATTTTAGTGCTCGTTAACAATGACACTCTGTCAGTGTTGTTTAATTTCTTGTAAAATGTACTTACTGCACCCAGGTGGTGGAAGGCTGCATTGTGGTAAATGTAAATATCAACATATTCGGAGCTTTTTCAGACCCCGGAAACTGTAATTCCTCCGCAGGTCCTCCTATTAATCGATTAACTGCCTTACATTTTATCAAAGAGACATTCCTTATAATCCATAATAACAATGACTAAATTCAAAGGTCTTTTCAGAATGACTATGACTAAATCGACTCTCTCGTCTCTCCAGCATCCATGTATCTGTCCTCTGGCCCACTCCAGCATCGGAGACAGCTCAGCGCTTGTCATCAGACGTTTCAGCCAGAGAGGAACCCTCCGAGATCTCATCTACAAGGTAGGACTTCAGCCCAGGAGGATCGGATCAGGTCCGGTAAAACCTGGCTCGGAAAACGTAAAAAAAAAATGTGTCAATCAAATCGTGTTATCCAGTCATAGCACAGTAGGTGGGACAAGCAGCGTGGAGGTGTGACAACCTGTACAAACTCCCCCAAGGCCCCCGTTGATTGGTCGATTGATTTTGTGCATTGCTAGACGTCTGCATTGGGTCTGGGAAAATCAGGCAAGCCGCTGGTACGGATTCAATCGGCCAATCAGCGCGGACGTGGGGGGAGTTTGATTGTCACGCCTCCACGCCGCTTGTCCCACCTACTGTGCTGTGACTGGATAACACGATTTGATTGACACATTTTTTTCACGTTTTCCGACCCTGGTATTACCAGGCCCAATGCAAACGTCTACCAATGTGCGATACATGGACGATGTGTTGGTTCTGGCTCGTTGGGAGCACAGACTTTGAGCTTCAACTGTCTGGAAACTTGCACACCTTCATGCATAAAAACGGTGGACGTGGACTCCCACAGAATAGAAGTCTTCACAAATGGCTGAAAACACCAGATTGACTGACACCGGTTGCCCTCCTCACCTCTGAAACGCTGCCCGAACTTTAGTTTGAGTCTGATGGGCTGTTCTGAGTGAGGTTCTTTGGCCCTGTACAGGTTAAGGTGACCGACCCGTACCTGAAGAAGTATTGCAGCTACCGAAAGAGTCGAGCCCTGGAGCTGAACCAGATCCAACATTACGGACGCCACATACTGGAGGTATTCATTACCGTATTTTCTGCACTATAAGGCGCACCGGATTATAAGGCGCACCAAGATAAACAGGACAGATGACCACAAATCACATTCACAATACCCTATACGTGTGTGTGTGTTTAACGTGTAACGCTCAGCACACGGGCCTTATATGCAATTAATTGCCCGATTCCATAAATGAGCAGAAAAAGTAAATATATACGAGGACTAACTACATTGTTCTTCATGCCTTGAGGTTCTTGTCGTTTTGTGTGCAGGGTTTGAGGCTCTTGCAGGAAGTGGGCGTGCCCTACGGCCACCTGCAGTCATCGAACGTCCTGCTGGAGGTGCCCGAAGCTTTGACCTCTGGTGACCTCTTGGCCTGCCGCCTGCTGGACGTTGAAAACAGTCTGTTGGGGCTGCCAGCGTTCTACCGTCCCCTGGTGACACAGCACCGCAGATTAAATGTAAGTAATTATTCTTTTAAAATTATTTTAAGTTATTATTTGCCTCTTTCAGTATCGTAGACGTTCAAAGTCGTTGTACAGAAAATGCATGCTTGCTGCCAGAGACGAAAGCTATTTTAAGACCTCGCAAAGCCACACACACATCAACGCGGGCTTTGCTCTGTGCTTTATAAGCACACGGCCAGACGTGTGTGCGCGCGTGTGTGCATGCTCCGCTGCTGGGCATGCCCGTGCATGCGCATATGCGCACTGAGGCATCTAGCGGTCTATGGTCAATTGTACCCGCGCGCGCAGACGCTCCGAATGTAAACAAAGCCGCGTGTCTCCACCTACACCCGGAGGCGAAAGAGCAGGTGGAGCAGCGCCGCTCCTCCTTCCCGCGCTTGCAGCCAAAAAAAATGCATTCAAATGGGCAACCTCAAACTGTTGTCCGTCTGTGTTTCAGACCACAGAGTCTATAGATGTCTTCTCCTTCGGCCTAGTTCTTTACGAGATGACGTACGGACGCCCACCGGAAGCCCCACCACCGGTCGACCACTACCCTCCTGCCCCCCATCCAGCAATAGGTAACAACAATAGCTGCAATAGGTAACAACAATAGTTACAAGAGTAACAAGTATAGTCAGTACAAACTTTGAGATTCAGACAATTTGAATTTTATGAAAAACTTTATTTTTTGAATCAATAATTGCGAAGGAATCAAATAATTGAATCAAAAGAATGAGGAATGAAGTCACTCTTGGGCATGGGATTAAAATAATTATACTTTAACAAATGTATAATTTCATGAATTGTATTAAATATATCTAAATCCATACAAATATCAAATTATAATTAAGATCACAACCGGCAAAACCACTCATCGTGTTGCCGTACCTAATCAGTTACTACAACATTGATGTTCTGCAATTTTCCTAGAAAACGTCTGATTTGGATAATTTGCTAGGGATACACTGATACCTTTTTTTGTGAAAAACGTTACAAGTACGAGGACAATCATTTCAGTACTCGCCGATACTGAGTTCTACCGATACCCAATTTTTTAATGTTATTTTTTTATCTTGCCCCAAAAACGCTGAAGCCTCTCTCGACGCCGCTCGCGGTGGCGCGGAACGAATACCACTCTTTGCGGAGCCGGGAGACGAGGCTCCGCTCGGCGTAATAGCGCGGCGCGAGTCCCGGTCTTTCCGGAGCTGGTATCGGTTCATGGTATTGGCAACTGTTTGGCGAGTACTAGCACATGAGCAAATATCGGGGCCGATACCCAATTCCAGTATTGGTATCGGTGCGTCCTTTCAAATATTTTTTCAATGATTACAAATGAGGTCAGATTGACTTTGTTGTGAAGTCACCAAGTCTCACTGCAGCAGTTCGGTGTTGATGCAGGGAGAACGCAGCGTTGTCCCGTCTCGGTGTGTGAATAGACACTTTGTAACAGAGCGTGTCATGAGAATGAAGTGTAGGAAAAATGAATAACCAGCATTGTATTTTGTCATGTGCTTATTAGCACCAAAATAGCCTCCACCTAGGGATACCCTCACTGTAAGTTACAATTCATAGAACTATAACATAGAATCGCTGCCGATTTTAATCAATTATCAAATTAGTTGGCAATTATTTCAATAATTGATTATCATCATCGATTAATTAATGAAACCAATTAACTAGAAGCACTCCGAGATTGCAAACCTGCGCCGTAGGGATACAAAAAAATAGTAATTTAGTGCTAGCAGTATGTGTGGCAACCCATTATCAATGCAAGTGCTCGTAGAGTAGCGCGATTGTGATTGACGACACTGGCGAACATGCTCGGCACAAGCCAACTACATGTCCCAGCGACCTGTAAGTCTGGTCACGTGACCGCGGTAAGCACCCAGCGATCTATCGGTAAGTTGGTGATCAAGTATGATTATGTTACTTACAGGCTACAGAAATGCACCAAAATATAATCGATAGTCCGTTGGTCATTTCCAACAACTCTACAAAATTTCATCCAGATCCGTGCACAACTTTTTCAGTTATCCTGGACAAACCAACCAACCAATGCTACCAAAAACATAACCTGCTTCGCCCCACAGCCCGGTGCAGGTAATTAATTAATTGGTTGCAGCAGTAATATAAATAGGCAGAGGCAACGACGACCCAGACGATGGCGTGACAACGGCTATGGATGGTCGAGATTTCGGACACTAGAGTTGGCGCCGCCAAAATTATTATAAAATAATAATAATAATTATTTAAAAAAGTCAAAAGTACTTATATTTATAACAATTTTCCGCAGTCGGTCGCTATTTACTCCCGTCACAACACATTTTTTTTTAGTTTAGGTCATTTTTAAAACGTCTCGCAATGCATTATGGGCTATATTGCTTTGTTTAGGGTACATCCGATGCTCACTACTTTCTGTGGTGCATTGTGGGATACTTTCAGTGCACTATAAAGGGTACATGGAGAATTCGGACACCCCTACAAAATGGGGTGCGCCCCATATAGAGCACTATATAGGGGATGGGGAGCGATTTCGGACACAGCCATTGTGATGTGTTTCTCTGTCTAGTTGAAGTCTTGCAGTCCATCCTGTCCACCGAAGCTCTGAAGACCGGGCTCCCGACCGTCGGCCAACTCATACAGACCCAGTGAGTGACTTTAAAGTAGGACTACTGACTAATTAATCCTTTCATGTGGAGAGAAAATAATCTTTTTCTTTAACTAAATTGAAAACATTAAACACAAGTCCAATGTTAAAACTATTGCTTCAAAGATTTTATTGACATTTTGTTCATTATTTATGTAAAATTAAGTTTTTAAAATCCACTTCCGGGGGGCGCGGTGGCAGAGTGGTTATAGAGCACGCCCCCCAGACCGTAGGTCGAGCAGTGCTGCGGGTTCTAATCCCCTCTCAGTCTTGTCTGCAATGCCCCCGCGCCCCCCCGACTCTTCATCCCAGTTTCCGATTTTAATCCTGTCACTATCACGCTCTATAAAGAATGAAAAACTGCGCTTGTGCCCAAAAAATAACTTTGAAATGAAAATTCCAATAATGGCATAACTTTGAAAATGTAACTAAGTGTTGTTCGTCTCCTAGGTTGTTCAAAGATGTTCCGGTGCCTTCCACAGACAAGCCAACAAAGGTAGGCACATTTAAAACAACCGTGGTTGATCAAAAATCGACACGATTAGTAACGGTAAGACCCAAGCACAAAAAAATTATAATTAATAAATGGTAGGTCTGAGCGATATAGACAGAATTCCATATTGTTGTGTATCATGCAGGTCACCATTACTAATAAACATTTTTATTTAAGAAAAGAAAGCAAAACAGTTGCTGATAGTGGGCAATGTAGCTAAATCTTTGTTCGTTGTAGATAAAGCCTATACAAAATAATTTGCTCACATTGGCCACTGTAGGGCAGCATACAGTATGTATGTATCAATGGGCTGAGTGGTGAAGATTTGATAATGGCGGCGTATGAGATGCTCTGATGTAAAGTCTGAATCTCTGCTCTGGTATGCAGCAGTACTGCACGTATTGGAGCCTAGATTGCTATGCAACTTGAGATCTGGATTGGATGGAAAAAGTGCTGATGTTTGCAGGCGGCCAGCAGGCTGAAAGACGCGCTGCGCGGCTCCAAGGAGCTGTTGGAGAGACGGCTACAGGAGGAACAGAAACAGGTCGGTGGGCGTGTGTTTCTATACTTCTGGGTTAATATTGATAGCCCTGGAGACGAGTTCAGCAGGCGGTTCCGGTGACCTTGCAGAGATAAAGATGGCCTCCGCCTTCCGATGTGGGTCACTGCGACATTTTCAGCAAATTCTGAGGATTTGTATTCAGTGGGAGCTCACCTCATTATTTTTGTGAGATTGTGCTATTCCACACACACATGCTCTTGTACGGGTCTGTGCCTAGCAAACGATTTAACAGTTTTCCCAGCCGTTCCACTTAATCGCCTGACTCGGCACATCCGAGTCAATGCAGCCACCCTACGGGTCCAGAAGATCAGGATTCAGAATATCTTTTGCATAACACAAAGCGGAGCAGGGTGGATACTGGGTAACAAATCACAGAGAAAGCTGCATGTGTTTTGTGCGACAAATTCAGCCACTTTGCTCTGCTCAGATACCCCACACAGGCTGATATAAAGACATCGGAAGTGTGTCTCATTAGGACGGAACAGGATGGAACAATCTTGTTTCGCCCGAACACCCCGCTAAAGTCTTCTACAGCAAAAAAAATGAACAATCTTGCTTTGGCCCTAGTTCCATATTGTAATGGTGGATCTTGTGTGTGTTCAGATCCATCAACACCAGAGACTGACCAAGGCTCAGACACACCACAGATCTGAGGAGCAGAAAAAACGGCGCAAACTGCTGGCCAGAAAGGTACTTCCAGCTTGTCAAATCATGTTCCTTGCCCGCCATTTTGATAGTTGGGGTTGTCTGTGATTCCTCCATTGAAGTGAAAGGGAATCTACAAGAATGTATGGAATGGTTTTCTTCAGTAAGTAACTGCCAAAGTTGCTTGCTAGCGCTCACTTTTCTTTCTTATTTCCAACACCATTGAATTGGGAAAAGAATGATCACAATGTTTTTGTGAAGTTTTGAATTCTTGACATTGCTAATGTTAGATATTAGCGTTAGCTAGTTGTGTTATGGTTTGCAGAGTAGATTGACAGAGTGGATCATTTCCCAACATCACAGATCATCTTACCCTTTCTCCAATGGTCAGACGGGATGCATAGCACCAGGGTTCTCTTCATTTAGGATTCTTTGGCATAGTTCAGCAGTTGGCAAAGATCACGAATACCTAGCCACGCTACAGAGATGAATCACTTAGACCTAGCCATGCTACAGAGATGGGCCACTTAGACCTAGCCATGCTACAGAGATGGGTCTCTTAGACCTAGCCATGCTACAGAGATGGGTCACTTAGACCTAGCCATGCTACAGAGATGAGTCACTTAGACCTAGCCATGCTACAGAGATGGGTCACTTAGACCTAGCCATGCTACAGAGATGGGTCACTTAGACCTAGCCATGCTACAGAGATGGGCCACTTAGACCTAGCCATGCTACAGAGATGGGTCACTTAGACCTAGCCATGCTACAGAGATGGGTCACTTAGACCTAGCCATGCTACAGAGATGGCAACAATCTGCACCCTGTGGATTTGACAACAACACTGTTTTAATGTGTGTGTGTGTGTGTGCGTGTGTGTCCCTTTCTTTTAGAAATCCAGACAGTCTGCTTATGACAACGAAGAGGAGACGTGTGTAAAGGACAACAAATATTTGGGTAAGTTTCACATGGTGTGGAGTCGAGCCCTGCAAGACATTGATAGCATCCTTCCACAATGAGCATGTTTTAACTATTTTGGCCCACACATTGGTAAATATCTTGACACTTTTTACTGCAAACATCCCGCACTGAATACAAGATCTGTTTACTAACCTATCAATGCATTCACATAACTGCACCCGTACCTCAAAGAACTCATTTCACTCCAGAACTCCTTCCCCAGTCTCCGTTCCTCCAACACATTCCTACTCAAAAACATAAAGACTAAGCTTCACACCATGTAGGACCAGGCCTTTTGCTCTGTAGCGCCCGAACTCTGGAACAGCCTGCCAGCTCCTCTAAGAGCTCCGCAGTCGGTTAGCAGTTTTAAAAGTGGACTTAAAAACATTCCTTTTTTCTAAAGCATTGTTCTAGCCCACTGGGTTTTTATTTGTTTTTCTAAATGTTTTTAGCTCATGTTACAGTCTCTCACTTTGTTCTGGTTTTATTGCTTGTAGCGCCTTGAGATCCCACGGGATGTAAGGCGCGGTTGTTGTTTTTTTCACAAATGTTTTTTACTGGTCCGCGTTGGCCGAGTGCTTATGGACGCCGCACCTAACGCAACCCCATTTATGTTAGTGGTGCTGTGTCTACCGCAGCGTCCGCAGTGTCGCAAGTTCGACTACGCTTGTCGACTTGTCTGCAAGTCTACCCCCAATCTCTTCAGACTAATCCTATCCAATAAAGATGGAAAAACTGCGCTGACGCTGGAAAAAATAACTTAAAAAAAAATGTTTTTTACTCTTACATGGGTACTTTTGCCATCTCTGGTCGTGTGTGAGGTTTATCCTGCAGCACCCCCTGGTGTCATTCTACACCCATTACAACGCTATGCTCTCTGCAGGTACGACGGCCAGCACCCCGCCAACCTCACCGTCGCCCCCTGCAACTCTCCCCAACTCAGGTCCGTCTCTGACTGGCTCACTCTGCCTTTAACTGAATCTATCACCTGGTCGAGTACAATAATTTAATTTGCTGTCATTTTTATTAAGTAAAAATTGAATGTATTAAATCGGCCTAACAACTCGGGGATTAGGAACAAGGGATTAGTGGAAGGCATAAGAAGCTCACCTGTTGTGTGGATCAAAATCTAGTGTTTTTACCTTTTTTCATGTTGTACGTATTCATGTCTGGAATGTGTTCATTGGTCGTCTTGAATGTGTTGTATATTGTTTGGCATGACTAGTCCTGTCTGAAGCTTGCTCGACATTCTACCAGAGCTTGAAAACCAAATTATTCTCGAAATGTTTCCCTTCCGAACGGTTCAGGCAGGCCTATGTTAACCTATGTTTTTGTTCTTGGAACCGCTCCGTCACCAAAATGTCGGTCCAGAACCGGTTCAGAAGGCAAAAATTTTGTTCGTTCTTAAAGTTCCTTATATTGTGCAATGTTACATTTAGATATAGTTTATACAGAACGGACTTCAGTGCAACTGTATTAACTTGAAAAACCATGTTTAAAACGCCATTACATTCACTTCCTCGTCTGTCCACAAGATGGAGCCCCAGATACATGGCGCTTGATGACTGACAGTAAAAGTGGACGGAAATAGTCTCCCAGTCATAGGATATGCTAAAATATATAGAGAATGGAAAAAAAAAGTTTTTAACCGGTTTTGCGGATTTCGTAATGTTCCATTTCTGTTCCGAACAGTTGAAGAAATAATTTTCCGTTTTCCGTTTGCGCTCCTCGTAAAATTCCGTTCGTTTTTGATTTCGTTCCTGCCTCTGAGAGACCCCAGAGCGGCATGCGTAGTGTAATGCGTCCATCTTGTTCAGCTCTAACACAACTCCAAATTACTCCCTGATCTGGTCACATGTTCTTATGGACCAATGGGCTGAGGTGACAATTAGATGAAACGGGTTGAGTGGTTGATTTTAAATTGTGTGTTGGGACACAGACCCGCACGACAACATTTTGGTGTGGAATAGCACACTGCACGTTGCCACCATTGCCCATTCCTTCTTAAACCTTAGGTGCTGCGAGTCCTGCGGGCAACAAGAGGTGCAAAATGTTTCATTGGGAAAATCCTGATCATGATCACAGCCAAAATGCTGCTTAAATGAAATGGAAAAATGCATAGGTACCATAGACTGTATATAAAGTAGACGCAGCGTGCATGACGTCATCCCATTGCTTTCATCAAACTTTTTTTGTGTCTGCCGACTGTGCGCTGCCATTGTTGAAAGTACCCGTATATCTGGGACAAGGAGAGATAGAGAGAGCTATACAGTAAATGAGAGAGAGACACCCCACACGCAACTTCTTCCGGTGCTACTGTCCGCTAGGGGCGGCAACAAGAGCCAGAATGAATGGGATCCTATGGGAGCTGAAATAAAAAATATAAACGCCAAATCTGACGCGCCCACTCGACTAGCAGAAACACACGGAAGTCGGCACGCCGGCTGAAGCGAATGCGACGTCCATATTTATGTTTCCACTGATCTTCAATAATTGTTCAAAACATTGCACGTTGAATGACCCCGAAGCCTTCTTCATCTCTGTATGTTAACTAGCATGATTATGACCACAGCATGATTATAGCCTGGCAAGCCAGAACCAACGCATTGTCCATGCATCACAGGCGGCTAGAGCGAACATGCACGTCGCTAGACGCTTGCATTGGGTCCGGGAAAAACAAGGTCTCCGTCGGTACGAACTCAATCGACCAATCAGTGCGGACGTGGGCGGAGTTTGGTTGTCACGCCTCCACGCCGCTTGTCCGACCTACTGCACTGTGACTGGATAACACGATTTGATTGACAAGCGTCTAGCGATGTGCGATGCGTGGACGGTGCTTTGGCTCTGGCTCGCCAAGGCTAGCATGATTATGACTACAGTATGTCGGTATGTGCGTTGCGCAGCATGTGTAATGGGTATGTGTAATAGTACTGAATGTATGTGTGTAGTTGACTCCGGTGTGTCTCCCCTCTCTCTCCATTTGCGGCCATGTAGTGAATGCTCTGTAGAGAAAGCTCTGTAGTCGTTACAGAGCTCTGCGATCTGATGGTAATGTACACATGTCTTCTAACCTCCTCTGCTGCTCTCCTGAACACTTCATGTCGCTGTCCCCCCAGAAAAAAGACAAAGTAGTGAAATAGGGCTGCAACTATCGAATATTTTAGTAATCGATTATTCTAACGACCTGTTTCGCTTCAAATCGAATATTCGGGAAAAATATTTTTTTCAGAGTTAAGGAGCAATCATAAATATACAGAAGAGAACAAGACATTTCACTGAATAATGGATGTCTACGTAATTTTTTTTCATTCACAAACACTTTTATTTCACCTCTTGGGTACTTTTTTTGCTCACAAAAAGGTCTTTGTGCAAAGTAGTTTTCTTCTTATTTTATATTGAAACACTATCAATTTCTATTTTATAATATACAAATATTTATAATATTTACTTATTTTATTACTTTTTTTTTTTTTACGTTTTTTTCCAGCCCATTCAGGCTGCTTTTTCCAAGCTTTACTCACTAGGGTTAGCGGAAACAGGTGAAGATGGGGGGCAGACATGCGGGAATTACGTCGGTGGCGAGATTCGAACCACCGACTCACCGCGCCATCAAGGCACATGCATGCTTTCCAGCGCTCTGCCTAACCAACTGAGCACACTTATTTTATTACTTTACTTATTACTTTAATACACTTGCTGCAGTTTGTCCCATCCTGATCGGGAATTATAAAAAAAGGCGATTACTCGACGCACAAAAAAATATTCGGGTATTCGATTCGATCAGAGTATTCGAGCACTCCGGATAATCGCTGAAATGATTACATTACAAGGGATGTCCCGATTACAGAATGTGGTTGTACCATTATTTTCTACAAGAGTCCAGATTTATGATTTAGTCTGGATTATTTGGCAAAGCAACGGTCTAATCA